>WNYA01001385.1:0-75622 GCA_019512145.1 Engystomops pustulosus
TCTGCAGAGCGGAATAGTCTCCTGGCGTGGAGACAGCGTGGAGATCAAGCCGGAGGCGAACGAAGCTCTACGTGATGGTTTAGTCCATTTCTGGGTTATTTTAATAATAATAATAACAATTTTAAAGCTTGAAATATACAATATATTCTCATATATACCTTACACTTAAATAATGGGAGCTCAGCATGATAACTCCATACTCAAGCTCAGTAAAATGAATAAGGATAAATACCAACTCAGCCCAGGAATATTTATAAACCTATTGTTCTAAAATAAATCCTCTGTTGTCCATTAAAAACTATGATGATTAATTAAAAAGTTATTTTAAGATAACCTGAAGCTGAAACTGTTTTATTTTGTCTGGTCCTGAAGGTTTTGATAACCATTGATCAATAAGGGGAAAGTGTGTAAATAACGTTCCTCAATGTCTCTAAGGACCAACCTTCTGATATGTATTTTATGCCAAACTCCTAGAATATCAGAGAATTCACACAGGAGAGAAGCCATTGTCAGGGATTAATATCCCCCAGAATCCACTTTTCCAATTTTCATTTTCCTGTTGCTGGAGGCTCGGAGCGGTTTACCTGACATTGATCACACACGTGTAGTTATACGGCCGCACTCCAACAGTTGCAGGAGCTCACCACTAGGGATTCTACGCTGAGAATTCGCAAAACTCTCCTTTAAGTAGAGGCTGAAGGTTATTTTTATTCTAGTGTCACGGCAAACATAGTGGGACGTTTCGGCACTGGTAGCCTTTGTCAAGCAGAGTCGTGGGGGGATATGGGTAAAAAGCTGAGGTTTGGCATTGAAAGGGTGCAGAAGCACGTGGGGTCACGATCACATTACAGCTTTCCTACAAATGTTTTTTTACCATGTGGGTAATTGGAATAAATGCTGCTCCTTTCCTCCCTGATGTGAGTTTTGGTTAAGTAGCAGAATAATTTTTTTTTAATATATAATAATAGTTACTGGTCTGTTTTTGGACACTTTTCTTGCCCTCCATGATTAATGTTTTCTTTATTGTAGTAACTAAAGCTTTAATTTAATAAAAATGAATTAGTAGCTCAAAGTTTGGGTTTTTTTTTCAAAAGGTTTTGGAAAAGTGCCAAATCATAAAACTCTGCTTTATGTTTAAGTTACATACAGTGATATCCTCACAGGCTGATACAGCGGATGGGGGGGGGGGGTGCTCGGAACCTAAGGCTCCTGGCTACTGGGAATGTAAGTTGTGATATCCTATGTGTCTAGTTTGGGGAATGGGTTTTGGTAGAAGTAGTAACAGTTATTTATTACATCTGGTATCGTTTGTTCTTTGATAGTCTCATAGGTGCTGGGTGATCTCCCCAACATGGGACCTGGATGGCATAAACTACGAGAGAGGAGTCACAAGTGGAAAAACCTTTGAATATAGAATTATGTGACCGAGAAATTGTTAGATGAAATTAATGAACAAAAGTTATTAGTAATTTGCATATGAGGGGCCACATTGGACCCCATCGCGGTGCCTTTTATTTGGAGATGATAAAATCCTGAATAAGAAAGTGATTATCACCCACAATGAGTGTGAGCAGCTCAATGCACAACTGGACGTCTTGTGAGATGTAATGGGAGTCAAGATCCTGGAAACTGCCCCAATACCTGTGAGATGTTGTACATAAGCCGGACACATCCTTGGTGACTTCTGGGAGACGTTCCTGATATCTGACATTAGTGACGGGAAGCTTCCAGTGTCCAAGAGAAAGAGGGAATACATTAGATAAAGGGCAGAAGGATATTCACGGCAAAGGGAGATGAGAGGGAATCAGTTGACACCCACTCACTTGCCCTCCTGATGGTTTGGTCGGGGTTTGTGAATTTTCCGTCAGATGTATTGACTGGACGAGAGTTTGTAGAAATAAAATCTAAAGTGCTCAATGACTTAATATTGCATATAATCATTAATCTATTATTCTAAAACCTCCGCCAGATGTGAGTGCCTATTATTTGTTATTTCTTCTGTGTTTTCCTAGTGTTGGTTGGCACATGGACTTCCCACATAGATGCTGTCCCATGCAAATCCGGAGAAGGAGAGGAGACGGTCACCAGAACATCTGACAATCTGCCCATCGACTGTCACCCGGGCAACCCGCACAATGTAACACACGATCAGATAACTGTATAGTCTCCCAATTATGTAGATGAAGACATTCTGCAAAAAATGTGTAAACACGGTCGCAGCCAGATTCCCGACTGTCAGATTTCTCTTATTTCGGTTTTACAATCAGATAACCACTCCATGAACGATCCATTACAGTCAATGCGTTTCACGCGGTACAAACGCCCTACTTACATGAACAAAATGAATGTGATTACCAAAACATACAAACATTTAAAAGGCCCGCCGGCGAGTCGTACCCGCCATAGTCCGTGCGTCATTACCGGTATTTTCCTTGAATATGTTCAAAAGAAGGCGTCGCGTCACGGCGAGGTAGTATTGAGCCTGTTTCACATGTCCAAATGTATCAGAAGTACCAAAATCGAAAAGTTCTTAACTATTTCATAAGGAATTCAGGAGTGTGTGAGAACTCGTCACTCGGCAGGGACTGGGTACCTGTGTGTCGTGGTGTAACATCCGTGCATTAGGGCAATAAGGTATCGGCCGTGTGTCCAGCCTGTGATTAGTTGTAAGACGAGTCCCGTAGCCGCGAGGCAAGTTCTCCTCCATCGAGAAACAAAAAACTGTTAAAAACTAATAACATGTTGCGGAAGACCTTAATGAGTCATAATAAGACCATCTATGGAAAGAATTGAATAACGGGATGTTGAGCAAATGTGATGATCTTATGAATCTATTAATATTAGTACTGTTCCTATTGGCATATGCATTCATCTGTTCTTAATAATAATACATAATTTCTCTTCATGTTAATCTCGTGGGTAACATGTGGTCCAGATGTAAAAATCCAGGAAATAGTAAATTGTCTATTTATGTGTACCATCTCCTAATCGGCTTTGATATGTTGTTCGATGACAAATGTTTAAACAATCTGTATTGGCACCATGCTCCTACCAGAAAGTGTTTCGATGCTGCGTGAAAGATCCTTCCTTCTGGATATATGTCATAAGATGTTCTAACAGTCGAATTTTCAGTTTTCGGTTGTTGGGCCTCTGTACCATAAGGTTGCATATATCATGCACGTGAGGAATGACCACATTTTGGGAGTACCAGTTAAGGACACCTACCATTGTAGTGCAGGTTTCCTGATGGAAATACCGGGCCACAGCTCAGGGTGAGCTCAGGGTGAGCTGTGCCGAGTTTATTTTCGTTAGTGTTTTAAACCGCGGCTTTTCGCGGTTTTTAAATAACACTTTTTAACCTTTATGCTGGCGCAGGGAGTACGTTGCTCGCGCTTACATGCACGCGCCCTGGTGCGCGCGGCTCTAGGACGTGAATGAAGGCCGCGCCCATGGGTAGCCCCGAGCGCGTACTGCCTGCGCCGCTATAAAGTAAAAAGTTGTAAAGTTTAACGAAAATAAGCTCTGCACAGCTCACCCTGAGTCTCACCCTGAGCTGTGTGCCCGTATTTCCAATCAGAAACATGCCACTACAAGTGGTACGGTTTCCTTTAAATCAAGCTTGATTGTATTCTCTTGTGCCCGTACTGTCAAATAAAAGGTTGTTTTCGTTAGTTGGAGTTTGAAATGGAAGTGATTGTGATGTTGTGCATTTTTTCGCCCATGCTAAAAAAAAACACCCTTGTGGATAAGCCAGGGATCCTTTTTGTTTTTGGTTGTTAGTGAATTAAACAATGAAGGGGAGGATAACAAGTATCCCAAGGGGTTGCCTCCCTTCTGGACACTACTTTATCAGTCCTTGACAACAAAAATTTTATCCAAGATGGGATCTTGTTCTTATAGGGGATGGTTCTGGATGATCTCCAATATTTCTTAAACTGGGGACTACGTAAAACTGCTGTGCGGTTGTGTGGTTTGTTTTATCCGAAGTGCATGTTTATCTTTGTGTATGTCTTTCTGTTTATGAGAAATGAGTCTTCTGTCCTGGTTCTGAAGCTCTTTCTTGCCCTTAGTAAGAGCCCAATGTGGATCCCCTTTTATTGTAATCTTTTGTGTTTTTCCTCTATTATATGTTGACTCCATGACTACCAGTCCTTCTGTCCTGGTTTATCTCCCCACAGGACGTCTTTTATAGTGTGTGGTGGGTGTGGTGTCTGTGTCCTGCGAGAATGGTGTTTACCAGCCGTTGTTTGCGGAAGGTGGCTTGTGGATGATTTTTTCATGGGGTGTCCCTCCTTGAGTATCCAAGGAAACTATCTTGTGTTCGTCAGTGTGAAAAGTGAATTTTGAGTATTGGCTGTGTTGCATTAACATAAGTCCATGAACATTGGTAGGCACGGTACTGACCCCCTCCAAATGATGGAGCACCGTCATCTATGTACCTGCCTTACCAATGGTTAGCTGTCCAAAAAGGATGTTTCTGGTAACAAATAGTGACTGTTCCTCCCACTCATGCCACCACGGTCAAGTTGGCAGTGATGGGGAAATTTTTGGCCCCCATCCCATATGACCCCTTTTTGAAGTTGTACAAAAACTCTTGTGGACACATGAAGGTAATTGGGTGTAGGAGTGATAAAACACACCTGCATGAATGTATTTCTTTGAAATCGAATGTGATGAGAATAGTGGTCCATAGGAAACGCTAGTGCCGTGACCACTGTGGTGTGAGTCATTTGATGGCTTAAGGGAGCCTACTCCAAGTTAACCAGAGAAAATCCGGTCTCCAATTGATGTTTTCATTGAGACTAGACGTCTCTCAAATCCTGAGGTATCCAGGTCCTTTGCACTAAAGGCTGGAAGATCTTGTCAATCCAGCTGATAAAAGGTCCCCGACCACAATCGTGTCTCATAGGTGGAGGGAAATTCCTTTATGGGTTTGTTAGGGGGCTGCTAGGTGTGATTAAGGTATATATACCAAATGTGGGTCTGCTTGTGTTATGTGTTAGAGACACCCAATGACACTCCCTCCGTTAGAACGCCGTTGAACAATTATACTTTGAAATAAGGAGTGGATTCTATCCAACCTACGATGGCATGTATGTCATTGAGAATGGACAAAAATTTGGTCCGATATAGATCTTGTTCATGACAGACTAACCACCCCCCTTATCAGACTTGGTATGACAACAATCAATCCCAGGTGAGATATCCTTCAGTGCTTCTACTAGCGGTTGGGGAGGTTATTAGTTGTCCCTTAATTTGTTGTGATGTCGAAATTTTTAGATCCTTTCAATCTCCCCTGGAAGAGATGGGAATACATGCCGGGACTTTTTATCTAAAGGGGATGTTGTCATTCTGCAAGTCGACAGAGGGGGTGTCAGTATCCGTTGATATGATATTCATCATGAGTGGGAAAAAACCTGTTCTGCAAAACAACAAAGAGTTAAACTAATTTATAGACTTATTCTCTATACTTCCTAGGTTATCAGATTGTCCGTCTCATTAAATTGCCTTCTAATGTAGGTCCCTAACAAACTTATTAAATCCACAGATGTGATACAAACTACAACATCCTTTGTGTGGATAGAAGAGTTTCCTCACTGAGTAGGCTGTTAGACTCATTGACGATAAATTATACTACATCAAGATACTATGGCTTCTTTTGTTTGCTCCTCCACTGTCCATGAGGGAATACCCGTCTGTTTTTTCCGGTGTTTTGCGGCCCCTCTCCGTTTTTTGCTTGCCCTTCGGGTTTTTCTTTCCTTTTGTAATCAAGTGATTTTTTGGAGATAGACTTGGGGTGATTCCTGTGTCAGACAATCTGATGATTTTGTTCCGACGAAAGAAAACTCAACTTTGAGGTACCGATATTTATCTGCTAACGTTGATCTTCTATTATGGAATCTGTGGTGATGGGGTGGTTTTCCCACCTCCCCACATTCGTAAACTTGTTGATGTGCATTAATCGAATTCATCTCAGTTTGCATTTAGTTTCTGCAATTTTTCTCTTCCATAGAATTAATGTGGTTGTTGAATTTTCTGTGATCTGACATTAAATTCCTCCTCATACCAAGCTTTTGATCGTTGCTAGCTTAGTGTGTAGTGGTGTTATTTGGGACTTGAGATCCTGTAATTAATTTCATTCCTGTGTGACGATGCAGCTGCAGAGTATTAGTGGAGGCATTCCAGAGAGCTATTCTCCATGTCTACAAACGATTCAAGATCTATTTTGAAGGGGATCTATCTTAATTCTCCAATCGCACGCGGTATGAATATTCTATCCCAAATAGGCTGCTTCTAAAGGTGGTAGATTCCCACCACATGCTGTCTCTTCGCTCCGTAAATTCTCCAAATTTTTGTAGATATGTCCACTGAAATATTCGGTGGAACCTGGATGGAGACCATGGGGCATATTTATCAGGACCCTCTGTCGCCCACCACTGGCCAGAGCCCTGAATTATCGCAAATGTAGCTATTGCTACCTTTTTGTTTTGTTTGCGATTAGATTTTCCCCAATCCGCCACCCTTACACACCTAGTGGGGTGTGAAAGGGTGGGGGGGGTGGCGGCGGCCCGCGAGCGGGGGCGTGGCCGCGACGCGGATGTGGGCTGGCTGGGGCGTTCTGTCCCCTGCGCCCAGCGAACCACCGCTGACGTGCCGGCGATCTTTGCATACGTGAAATCATCCGGTCTGCGTTTTTGTTTCTACGCCAGGCAGGGCCTGGGTAAGGATTGACGCTCTCACTGGCAGCCGTATACATAAGAGGACAAGCTCTTCATGTATCGGGCTCGAATTTGCGCGGAGCGGGCTAATCGCGGGCGCACTGTTTGTGAAAAAGCGGCTCAAGCTCTAGCTTCTCTGTCATTTTCAGGTTCTGTGCGTTTTTAGTTAGTAAAACATAAATCTGTACTGAAAATCAAGATGATGTTCTTGTTTCTTTGGTCACATTTATGATTAGAAGATTTCTCCACACCGTGCTCCATGATTGAGTTTATTAGATTTTGCGCTTTGTATCAATTCCATAAACTGTAAAATAATAACCAAATTATGGTACAAGTCTCCTATAGTGCTATTGGCATATGTATGATACTCCCTCCTTTACCTGTTATGTATACTATCCTATACATCAGTAATACATAATGTTACAAGGGAAATGTAAACTATCTAGTAAGGATGTAAGGTAATCATGTGTGGGATATGTTGGCTGGCACAATCCCAGCAGCTCCCTGTAGAGGGCGACATTTCTATCACAGTAATTCTGCATTACTGTAGAAGAAATCTTCCGTTTATCTAATAGAGATTTTATGTATAAAAATTGATGCAATGTAATTGGATAGACTAAACATGAATAAAGTCGGTATGCGATAAAGTTCCTACGTGACAGAAATGTAAAAAAATAAACTTTTTTTCTGGTCTAAACACCAGTTGTAGCTCTAATATCAATTTTAAGTTTTAAATTGAGGTCAAATTAACATCTATTTCCCCCCTATCAGGACCTCGTGTTAGTATTACTGTACGACCTGAGGGATCATTACCTCTATCACTTTATATGTTCTGTATATATTGTGATTATGAATTTGAAAGGCCAAGCGGTTCATATATCAGAGAACTCGCACGACAGCAGGAGAGAACACCTTGCACACTGGTCGTTACAAATGAACTCAGATCCCAAATGTGCTATAATGTGTAGAATCTTTTGTTAGTGACACCTGTACATTTTATACCATAGGGGACAGTCTTGTACGCAATCGATTTTTTAATTAGCTATACCATTTTTGTATGTGTAGTCTCATAGGTGGTGGGGGGGATCTCGATACATGGAACTTGATAGCAAGTTACCCAATAGATTGTGTAACAGACTACCAGGTTGCGCTTATACATAACATGACAATTGGCTTTTATCTGAATATATGCTACAATCATTCAGGCTTATGTTATATCTTGTATTATCCTATGACATTGTAGTGTAATGTGATGAGAGGGATCCGGGGAGAGCAGGGAGTAATGTAGCAAGCACGAAATCACTGAGGTCAGTGGATGAGTTCCCCATCGTATCTTTGCAGTACATTGGTGTTTAATGTTCTGGCCAAATAGAAATAAATGTAGGTATTCACGAAATGACAGGAAGAGACCAAGAGCACCGCCCATATGCAACAGAGGTCTAGATGATCCTTCCCAAAAAATAACGTAATCATAAATAGGTCATTTGTGGTATGAAACTGTTGAAATTGCTTGTAGCGTAAATTTGGCATTATGGAGGGCGCCAATGGTACTCCCTAGCGGTCTGCTTTTGATTTGGAGATAATGACTTTCTCCAGGATTTCTATTATCCCCCACAATGAGTGTGGAGGAGCTCAATGCACATTGGGAGTCGTTGGGGTGTGTGATGGGAGAGTTCAGTCGGCAATCCAGTAATAACTGCCCCAATACTCTTTGAGATGTTGCACCTAAGCCGGACACATCCTTGGTGACTCCTGGGGAGCGATCTGGATATCGGGAAGTCTCCTGTGTCAAAAAATAATAGGGGAAAACAATTGATTAAGGGCAACGAATTTCCTTGACAAATGATGGGAAAAAGAGATAGAGGGAATAGTTGATGCCTCAATTGGCCCGGCTGTCGGGTATTTTGGAATTTCAGCAGAACCTAATTGACAGGATGTTTACGAAATCAAAGTGATCACAATGACTTAATCTTGAGATAATCATTAATCTATTACTTCTTAAACCTCCGATGTGATTGGGTTAATGATTCTTGTGTAGTTTCATATGTGGTTGCAATGTGGATTCCCATAGTACTATTGTCATGATACAACCAAAAATAGGTGTCCTATATACATAACTTGCCATCACGTCATAGTGGCAGTCTTTTAATTTTCAGCGCAAACTATAAAACTATACAATCAAGTATACTCTACTGTACAGGGAATTGTAATGTATCTGTAGTTATGTAAGTACATGTTGCGGATGATGTGGCTGACATCCACAGCTCCTGGGAGAGGGCGACTTCTATCACATGTTACAATTTCTGCATACTGACAGCAACTTCCTTCTTCTTATTTTCTTAAAATAACATTGATGTCAAGGGTAATTGTTTTTTTCTTTCTAAACACTCAACTTGATTGTTAAATCAATTGTCAAGTTACTAATATAGGCTCGAGAGTGCCTGACTTGAGAACACTTATATTCCCCCCTTGTCAGAAATTTTGGAGGATTTTCTATTTTCCCAGACCTTAAGTAGTTAATGTACGAGTCCCGGGAACTTCATCAAGTCTCCTTACACTTTTTACTTATATGTTCTGTAATATATTGTGATCACAAATTAGGCCAAGCTGTTAGGATTCAGAGACCTCAACAGGAGAAGTAAACACCTTCTCATGGTTTACATGAACAACTCGTAGCAAAGGCGATTACGATTATTTTTGAAAAGAAAAGCGAGATGTCAAAAAAGAAGCTATAATACATTCAATCGCTTTATTAAAATCACTCAATAAGAAAAGGATGAACAACTTCATAAAAAAGCCAAATATGTAGTGCTATATAAAATTCATAGTGTCCCCGTAAATTATAGCAGTAATAGTTTCAAAAAAACACTGGTTAAGGGCAAAAGAAAGGCTTTATAGATATCCAAAAACTATCATAGGTAATTTCAAATATACCTGCACAGTGTTGGTACAAAAAACATAGTAAAAATGAAGCATAATACCTGCCCATGCCTTACCTAGGTAGACACAATCCATGCTGGACGCTGGGGGCAAATAATTCCCCACGCGTTCAACCTGAGTACAAGCTTCCTCGGGTAGGAGATGGGTAGACAAGACCAGGACACTGAATAATAGGTGTGCCCAATCCTTGGAAACTCACCAAACTAACCCAACACGGTGATTCCAGTGTGAGCGTGTGCGCTTCTAAACCTGGAAAGTCGGGGTGATGCGTTGTACACCCTTCACTAGTGCGGTCATAGTGCCGGATGGAGGACATTATGCACTTCTGGAACTACGCGACGATACAGGTGGTATGCGCTTTGCGCTGAAAACCTGAGCGCGATTGGTTACCAAAGATAATACACACATTCATACAGTACATCAAAGCTAGCGCAATTTGGAATAAAATATATGAGGTAGAAAGTGCCAGTGTATTATGGGCTTAAAGAGGTAAAAAGATATCTAATATTATCCGACTGTTCAAATAATACGGTGAGTGATTGTAAGTAAGTAAAATCTGAACATTAGGTGCGTAGATATCATGTGAAGGAAGAGGTGAGCCGAGAGGACAAGGGTCGGTACAATGGAAAGTGCGATGTGAGGTGGTACTGTATCTAAGTGAGAAAAAGTGCTAGTGCATGTGGCAGGTAATGGCAAGATGAGGATCCAAGGACCGGTGCCGGAGTTAGTGCCTGAGACGATAGCAAAATAAATAGTGGATAGTATAGTAAAAGATCATAAGAAGACAGTTGGGTAATATACACTCACACACCCACAGTACCAGATCTCATCCATAAGCATTCTCTGGGATGTGTGGAACGGGGGAGATTCGGATCATGGATGTTGCACCGCAAATCTGCGGCACTGTGTGATGCATCATTCAACTATGGAGCAAATCTGTGAGGAGCTTCCGAGCACCTGTGTGCTATCTAGCCACGAGAATTGAGGCAGTTCTGAAGGCAAAAAAGGTAGGCGTCACAACCCGTATAGCATGGTGTACCAATATAAGTGGCCGGTGATTGTATATAAGAGTAAAAGCTGAGTACGGTTGAGAACCCATAATCGTAGAAAAGAATCCGACGGGACTCCCCCCAGAACATGTGCCTGTTGGTTGGAGAAAACTTATAGGGATGGAACAACACAGTTATGGCCGGACGGGACCGTGGTCAGAAGGTTTATCCAAAATATGGAAAGGAGTGTCTCTCCTACAGGTGGATCGAACTTTCCGATTGTGACGACGGTTGTCTGAAGAAAGTCAGTGAGCTGAATCTAGTCAAGAGGGAGATCAGCGGTGGAGTTACGGGGACAAACCCATATGACAAGGTGAGTGTAATGGTGAGAGTGAACTTAAAAACGAAAAAGAAGGTTAGTGATCATTGATGGTCAAAGAATAGTTGTGTTAGAGTGATATGTTGTTAGTCGAATGAAAGAAAGTAAAGTGAATTAAGTAGTAGACTAGGGAAATGTTTCAGTTGTGATGGGAGTGAATTGGCACGGATACGTTGTGTGCATCCCCCGCGGAAGATTCAGGTAGCAATGCACACAAGGCAACGTATAAGAGGTCCGAAAATAAGCCGCTGAAACCTGTAGGGGCCAATAGTGAGTGTGAAAAGAAAACATGCAAAAATCAAGAAGAAACACTGAAAACACAAGAAAAGCTTCGAAGGGAACGTTGGTGGTTAACGGTTTGAGACTGACCAACTCAATCCTTATAAAAACCTGTAAGTAATAGTGCCTTGTTCAGACCACACGGGTGATACTCGAGTACAATAGATCCATTTGGATTCTGATTTCCTCCCCTGGGTTCTGTGTTGATTTTTTTACTAAAACCAACATACCCGCAGGCTGTCGATTGGATCCCCGATGTTTCCTGTAAGAATGAGTAGCCACAGTAGACAATGTTCTTACCTTTTGTCAAGTCATTACAGCCGTTCGGGTGGAGAAGAAGATGTTGCTGTAGGCCGTTACGTATCTCAATTCTTTGTCCTGTCTGTCCACATAAATTACAGGGACAGGAGCCAAAGGATAATAACCAATCTTTCCGTTTGTGCAATTAATTAATCGCGTACCTGAAATGGGAAGTGATTAGGGTGAACAAACTGTTTTGGTAACCGTCCATGCGGGGCGATCGAACAGTCCCCGCATGGAAACTGAAGCCTCAAACGCGTTCTTTGGTCCCGTAACCAGGACGCTGTGGGTCTACCGAAAGTGACTCGACAGGATAGTATAATCTTCAATTGCGTGTCTCTTAGGAATACCAATTTTGGTCTGGTTAGAAGAGTGCGGTCTGTATCGGCTCAAGAGAATTGTTCCCGTTGTTTCTTGAGATCGATAGAAATCAAACCATTGGTTATTGTATGGTTGATCAACAAGGTTGAATCCTTGTTGTCGTTGTCCTGGTTGATTAGTCAAATTTTTTGTCGGTCGCTCTCCCCTGGCTCCTACGTATGCTTTTTGCAATGACCGTTTTGGGATATCCCTGTGACCGGATCGTTCAGTATAAATCACTTGGGCTGTGTGCAGATAGTCAGCGGTATGCTCAATGTGCGTCTGACACGTAGAAACTGGCCAACTAAAACTTTCTCTTAAATGTTCGGGGTGGGAAGCTAGAGGAAAGAGGAATAACTGTAGTGAGCATGGTTTTTATATAGGTGGGTGCGAGAGGTGAGTTCCCTCTCTATATAATTTTCAAATTTAACAAATCCACATGGGTTCCGAAATGTGATGGGTACAGCAGATCTTCCAAGGATTTGTGTTAGAAGTCGATGTAGAGTTCAGTGCAGCCCATCACGGGTTTCCCTGCAAATACATGAAATACATCACTCATGATCATCTGTACCAAATCCCTCTTACCCATGTAAGAAAAACAGTAAAGCAAACGCCGGCTTCACCGTTATCCTCCTCGGATGTCGATATGTCAGTCGAACTCGTCAACACCACGGCAGGGCCTCCGGAAACCGGCCCTCTGTCCACAGGCCAAAGAAGCTTTAGGAGAACATGAGAAACAAGTGAGGACTACCAGCAATCTGTACCATCTACGGGAGAGCGGTAGGTAGGTAATCAAACTTTCTTTATTGTAATTTAAAAATTCTTCAGACAACACATGGCTGTGTGCGATCAGGCGCGTTTGGCAGAAGCTGCCTCTAGTCTGATTAGTTTTTACAAATACACACCACAACGTTTTAACAACAACCCGTCGTCTCAGTGACGTCAATGGGTAGGATGACCAAAATGGGAGGGGGTCAAGAAACACATCAACACGAAAAAGTCATGTGTTGCCGCAGAAAATCTGTGATTCAGGCGCGTCACGGGTCACATGGTCATGGTGGGAGGAGCAGTTACACACAAACAGGTCAGTGTTGCATATTGTGCTATTGCATGTAGCCTTGAGAAACATCTTGCACTAGACAAAAAGGTGTGAAAATTTAAAAAACATATATAGTAATACGACAGTAATCAAAACAAAAAGGGTTTGACTTAAATCCAAAATAGCATTACAGACAAAAAACGAGAGTAGGATTGGAGTTGAGGTATCTCGAGGAGATATTTAACTTATGAGGAAGCAAAAGGTATATTACCCGGGTGAATTAGGACAGGAATGCATACATACCCATATAGTTACACTGTACATGTGTGTTACCATGAGATAAGCGTCAATACAAGTCATTACTATAGTATGTATGAGCATATCTACACCACCTCAACAATAGAAACATAATCATATCAACGGTCATAGCAAAAAAGCGCGTTATGTTTGGGACCGGCATCGCGTACTTAATACGTCAAAAAAATATCAGACTTTTATTCAAAGCCCTTCCTGGTTGAGGGACTTCAGCAGCAGAGTGACACCAGATGGTTTCTCGATTGAGTAAACTTTGCTTAATGTCGCCTCACTGCTGAGGGCTGATAACTCTTATCTATACCGAGATCAGCCAGAAAGAAACCATCCGTCTGTCTTTGTTATGGACATCCCTAAATGTTTAGCAGATAGGGATATTTTAAAGAGCCTTATTACTTTAATGTCGCGATAAGTGCTGCGGATTCTAATCTTTATAAGGGAGCCAGCTGATGTTGTCCTACATCATTGCTTTGTGCACTTCAAAGCTAGGAGGGCCACATGATATGAACCCAAAATGATCGAGGTGTTTAGCAGTTGTAATAGTATGAAGTTAATATTGAAGTCATGCCGTTTTCATAGATGTACACTTACTGTCCTGTCTTAATGGAATCTCACAAACACTTGGCATTGTTGCTGTGTCCACCTCCTAAAAGCAGTTTTCCCCTTAATTAAGTAGCCACGTAGGTTTTTTAGTTTACACTTCTTCACTAAGGAAAAGACTAAGGAGAAGGCTGCTTTACCTAGAGTTAGGGCCCTTCTAGCAATATACTTGCATATCCAGAGATACAGCCTGACGTAGTGTAGGATTTGTACACACATATGAACAAATTTTGATTATACTTTTAACCATTTGAAGTGATACTGGTTACTATAAGCTTGGAAATTACAGGGAAGGGAACAATGATTTGCCTTGAATATTAATAGTTTTTATGTTTATCGTCCATGTCTCACAAACATTCTTGTGTGATATTGTCCGTTTTATTGGTTCTGCCGGCTATATCTCTATGGTTATATCACTGTACACTTAACGGCGGTGGACATTGAGGTCCCGCTCCCTGTTGGAAATCGTGGAGTCTAGAAGTGCAATTACGACAGAATTCTTATAATTTCCCATAGGGGATTTATTTAGTCACATGTGTTTGGATGACATGACAGTGGCAAGTAAAGCTAAGTGTTACCGGAAACTTTCCTTTCTGAAAGGTTTCACTATAACTTTGTTTCCCCCCCATAAGGGTCATTATACGAGAAATTAATAGATCTCCCCTCCAGTATCCGAAATTAAGTTGAACCTAAGGTTCAATGACCATGTGTTGTTCATTGGTAACGAAGTTCTGAAAATTCCTCTTTAGAATCTTTTCCACACCCACACCAAATCATTCATGTTATCTGCCTGTTTTTCTCCAGGCAATTGATGTTCGGTGTGGGGATGCGGAAAAATGTGGGGCAATTCGTCTTCACCATGGGGAATAAATATATTCGCGAGCCGTGAGGGGAGAATTTAGCCCCCATAGTGGGCCCCCCTTCCGTTTGGCAGGTAGAAAGAACACCGGTCACATAAACATGAAAAAGTTATTCTTTAGTAAGAATTATCTGTGGCCATTTAAATGAAGGTTTTCAAAGGTTTCGTTCATATGTGCTGTAGCATATAAGGTGTTTCTCAGACAAATAAGACCTACAAGTGTTGGTGGGATAAGATGACTACAGATGCTGGGCCATCACACTGGCCCAACTGTTAACCCTTGTCTCCATCAAAAGTCTCTCACAAGCGCCGTGAATGCAATTGTGTTTGCTGTCCGAATACTAAAACTGCGGAGTTACACGTGTAAAGGGGCTTGTAGGTACATGTCCAAACTATATCTCCTGTAGACGCTCCCACAAGGCTAGGCCGATGCCCGCTACTCATCGATGTGGGTCTATGGGAGGGGGAATATCCTTATCCACATGTGTCTTGAAGGATGCGACTGGTATCACGGTGCGCCCTCCCACAACCCAGAAAATAGGTTGGCGTATGAAGGAGCACACACGTGCCCCCATAGCACACGTGCCGGAAATCTGTTTATAAGAACGCTTCTGTCAAAGGTTGAAATAATTTTGGGAGAAGAATCAAGGACAAGAGGTCTATGGATAAGGACTCGTGTCCTACGATCCAAGGAACCCTCTATTCCCAGGAAGTAACTTCACAGCCTCTTCAGACCACCTGGAGCCGATGCGTGTATGGTAAGGGACTCGATGTTCAACATGTGACCATAATGCATCAAGGGGTATGACTGTTTCTCAATTGATTGAATAAGGTGCGTCCGTGTCGCGTTACGTAGGCTTTAGCAGTTTATGACCAGAGGCTGTAAATAAAATCATGTAAGAACACAATTATTTCTCATTCAAACTTACCACTGCCGGCCACACAGTTGTGCCGACCTGGGTGTGATCGCAAGACGGACTATGGATTTTAGGTAGCCTACTAGAAGTGGGGGTTTTGGGTACATCTCCGTCAGAAGAACTGTAATGCTACCTCTTTATTGATGATACCGAAGTTGAGGGCTGCCATCAGGCGTCAGATCTCTCGGTTTTGTTCTTGAACACGTGGTGAGGAGTCAGAGGGCATGTTGGTATACAAATTTCGATGTGAAAGTTGGGCGTCTCGCTTCTTTGACTATAGGCTAGAGGCCAAATGACCAGATTCCTCCTTTGTCGGCCTCTTTTATTAAATACCCGACGAGCCAGACCGTCTCCTGTCCAGATGTTTTCCATTTTAACGATTCGTCAACTTTAAAACCTTTAATTTCATTCATAACTCGGTCGAAAAACAATTAGTGGAATGCGGAAAATTAAAGCTGCAGGTAGTCAGTCGGGAGGGATCCCTCACTGGGAAATGGTGATCCCTGCATCCATATAAGCCTGGCCTACCATGTTTGGAACTTGTATGCTGCCATATACTGGGGACTAGGATTTATATAGCTACTATATGCGCTTTTTCATGTTTTTATCCTTTCTTTGTGATTAATAAAGCGTTGAATTTAATATACTTCTTTTTCATCTCCGCTTTTTTGAGATTGAGTGTTTAGCCCAATAGATTTATGACCCAAACTCTTTGTCACTATATGGCTGTAAGAATAGTATGGTGATATATAAATGTAGATGAAAATTAGTGAACAAAGTTAACATCGGATTAGTGTGTGTAATTTCACTTTAGGAACAGTGCTCCAGGTTCTGCTAAACTAAACTGAGCAATTGTTGTTCGGAAAAACTTTATGCACAAGAATTCAGACTGTCATGTATATTCTGTTTTTCATTGACTTTATTCCTTTAATCGCTGGAAGAATGTGAATTCGGGAGAGACATGGTATGAAAATTTGAATACATGTAGCTGGATCCATCACCTGTGTGTGGGATCGTATCGTTCGAGGACTTCATGCGTATGATAATGAATTGAAGAGTCCAACACAGGACCCCCCCCCTCACTGAATGATACATGATGTGTCTTTATTCTTTCCATAAATAATGCCATGAAGAGGTAATTTGTGTGAATGTAAACGCATGTTCAAAGTGGCCTTGTAGTATTTGCATATGAGTGGGCCACACTGGACCCCATCCGGTGGCCTTTAATTTGTTGATGATGAAAATCCTGAATAAAGTAAGTGAATTACATTCCCAAATGATCTGTGGAGCAGCCTCCTACACGACTGGACTCTTTGGAGAGTAAATGGAGAGATCAGATCCTGGAAAACGCTGCCCCACCTGAGGCCTGTTGTCGTGTTTTCGTGAATTTTCGGCCAGAAACATGTATAGACTCTGGACGAGGTCAGTGTTAGAATAATACAAAGTGATCAATGACTTAACTATTGCAGATAATCATTAATCTATTATTCTACACCTCCGATGTGATATTGTTAATGATTTCTTGTGTAGTTTTCCATATGTTGGTGCACATGGATTTCCCATAGATGTGTCCCATGATAATCCGAGAAAGAGAGGAAACGGTCACCAGAACACTGACATCTGCCATCACTATCACCCGGGGCAACCGCACAATGTAACGCGGTGACCAGATACTGTATAGTCTCCAAATTATATAGATTAGAAGATTCTCCAAACCATTGTCTCCATGATGGATTATGTAGAATTCGCCCTTTGTATCAAACCCATATAAAAGGTCTAATGATTCATTTTCATAAAATTACAATGATTTTCAACATTTTATTGCCATAACATCCAGCACTTGGAGGTTTATCTATTTTGCAGCGAAAAATTTGAGCGTCCATCCTGCAGAGCAGAATAGTCTCCTGGCGTGGAGACCAAGCCGGAAGCCTCTGTTGTCACTTACAAACTATGACGATTAATTAAAAAGTTATTTTAAGATGATCTGAAGCTGAAACTGTTGAATTGTGTCTGGTCCTGAAGGTTTTAATAACCATTGGTCATGAAGGGGAAAGTCTGTAAATAACATTTCCCAATGTTTCTAAGGACCAACCTTGTGATATGTATTTTATGCCAAGCTCCTAGAATATCAGAGAATTCACACCCCAATACCTGTGAGATGTTGTACATAAGCCGGACACATCCTTGGTGACTTCTGGGAGACGTTCCGGATATCTGACATTAGTGACAGGAAGCTTCCAGTGTCCAAGAGAAAGAGGGAATACATTAGATAAAGGGCAGAAGGATTTTCGCGGCAAAGAGAGATGAGAGGGAATCAGTTGACCCCTCACTTGTCCCTCCTGAGGCTTTGGTCGGGTTTTGTGAATTTTCGGCAGAATGTATATGACTGGACGAGAGTTGTAGAAAAAAATCTAAAGTGATCGATGACTTAATATTGCAGATAATCATTAATCTATTATTCTAAACCTCCGATGTGATTTGGTTAGTGATTTCTTGTGTAGTTTTGCATATGTTGGTGCACATGGACTTCCCATAGATGTGTCCCATGATAATCCGAGACAGAGAGGAAACGGTCACCAAAACACTGACATCTGCCATCACTGTCACCCGGGGCAACCGCACAATGTAACGCAGGGATCAGATACTGTATAGTCTCCCAATTATGTAGATTAGAAGATTCTCCAAACCCTTGTCTCCATGATGGTTTATGTAGAATTTGCTCTTCGTATCAGACCCTTATAAAAGGTCGGTCAGATTATGGTACAAGTCACTACATTGCTGTTTGCTTTACATAATGATGCTCCCTACTTTACCTGTTATGTTATACAATCTATACATCAGTAATACATAATGTTACAGGGAATATGTAAATGTATCTAGTAGTGATGTAAGGATCATGTGCGGATGATGTGGCTGCACATCCAGCAGCTCCCTGTAGAGGGCGACTTCTATCACATGTACATTCTGCATTACTGACAGCAACTTCCTTCTTCTTAATAGATTTTATGTCTAAAAATAACATTGATGCAATGTAATTGTATTTTTTCTGTTCTAAATCACCAACTAATATCAATTGTCAAGTTAATAAATTTAGGATCAGAGGCCGACATTGAATCTTATTTGCCCCCTTATCAGATATTTTGATGACTATTCCCAGGACCTCGTGTTAGTTATGTACGGGCTCTGGAATTTATTAGGTCTCCTTACACTTATCACTTATATGTCCTGTATATATTGTGATGAGAGATAAAAGCCAAGCTGTTAGAATATCAGAGAATTCACACAGGAGAGAATCCCTTGTCATCTGAATATATTGCACAAATCATTCAGGCTTATGTTACATTTTCTTTATCCTATGACATTGTATGTTCGATGTGATGAAATTGGGATCCGGGGAGAGACAAGGGAATAATGTAGCAGATCTAACACTGAGGTCAGTGGATGAGTTCCCCAGTAAATGACGGACAAAAAGTTATTGAAAAACACTTTGTCGTGGGAAAGTGGGCACAAAGACACTGAGACACAGTACCGGGCGCAAGCAGGACATCGGGGTAGCTCACAGGACCGGCTACTAGAACTGGGCAGCATGGGGCACAGACGGTGCCAGCTGGTACTTTGGGAGGAGGGTAGGTGGCGGACAAGGCCAGAGGGGCAACAGGTGGTCAGACGGGGACGGAAATTCATCAAACCATACGTATCTATCAGGATGGGTCAATTCAGTAGAAGCTGACTTGAGAAGGCTACATGACTGAAAACCGCACCTCCCCACAAATACACCATTTTAGAAACGCACCCCTCAAAAGGTCAACAACAACCTTTCGGAATGGGCGGTAACCCTTGGGAGTCGTGCTGAGGGTGAAAAGAGATAACTGAAAGTCAAATTAGAAGAAATGGTAATTTTATCATTTTATCTTACTAGACCGATTTTGAACCTAAAAGTCGGCGCCCAACTCAGCATGGGTTTTAAAAGGAAAATGCTTTACAATGTGTTGGGCAATTCCTCTGAGATGCCAATACCCGATTTTGTCACTGTAAGCCACTGGCTGTACGGGGCTAGGGCACTTGGCAAATGCACGAAAGCAGCATGTTGTAGTTGGAATTTTAGGGTAAATATGGCTGAAAAGTTTTATTTGATCGGAGCATTATGGAGAGACCATATGTCGCTCGAAAATCATAGGAACCCCAACCAAGAGAACCATTTTGGAAAGTACAAACCCCTTGGAGAGTGTGCAAGGTGTATGTTGTGTACTTTGTGCCTTGGGCCGCCAACAGGTGTTTGATCATCATATCTATGCCTGAAAAGGGAAAAAAGGTGATCAATAGAAAATTATCTCTAAAGTCACTTTTACCCCAAATTTTTGTAAGCCAACCAGGGATAAACTATGAAACAACAACCCCATAATGTGTCAAACCTCGTTTCTCACTAAGCACAGAATTTGCACCACTTTTGGTCTGTGTGTAAGTGTCATTGTGTAGGGTGCACAGTAGGGGCTCAGCAATGTGCAAAGAGGGGCGCAATGGCTCTGTGTCAGAGGCCAGATTTGACAATTCAGACCCTTCACATGGGTCATGATGCCTTGGAGAGCCCTATGGTACCAAAACAAGGGAACCCCTCAAGTGTCACCATTTCTGGAAGTGCCCCATTGGAGAATTTGGTCAAGGTGTTATTACTGTGGTAATGTGTATTTTCCCACTACAGGTGTTTTTCTGCTTCAATCAATTATGTTCCCTCAAGGAAATATATGCAACATTGTTCTCCCAAAAAAGTCACTTTTAATTAACAGCAAGTTTGTATCCATAAGGCATCTAAAAGATGACACAACATACCCCAAAAAATGTGTACTCCATTTCTCTTCCCAGTAGAAACAAACATTGCCACCACACCATGCAAATAATGTGTATTGGTAGCAGTGAAGTTCTCAGTAAGGTGCGTAGAGGCGTTGCGCCTTTTAGAAGCCAATGTACAGACTAGCCTTTACATGTGTCCAGGAATGCATATTCAGAGCAGCGCGTAGTGGTACCAAACAGAGGGGAACCCCAACTAAGTATCACCAGTATTTGGAAAGCAACCAACCTCTTAGAGAATTTAGCAAGCTGTATAGTGTATTTGTTCCGTAATACGTTGTTTGATATTACTTAGGACTTTAAATAAAAAAGGTGAAAACTTCTAGTAAGGTCATTGTCCCCTCAATCTTTGAATTTATAGGCCACACAGGGGTACAAAAAATGTAATTCTCCCCCAATGTGTAAACCTATCTGCTCTCCCACTTCTCCACGAGGTAGAAGTACCTCCGGCATGTGTGAGGATAAAATGCTTGTGATGATGTGCGCGCAGGAATAATCGAAAGAGGGGAATGTGCCTTTATTGAGCCAAATTTGACAGAAATGTTTGACTCGCATTTGGGAGAACCCGAGTGGTATAAACACCTAGAGTGTCCGAACAGCGCACCCATTTTTTAACGCACACCACCTTAGAGAATTGTGCATGTTAATATATGTATTTGCCTCCTACTAGGTCGAATGATCCATTGACGCGCCTAAACATTTAACGCTGTCATAATTTTATCTCTATAAAGTGCATATTTACACCACCTAATGTTTTGTAAGCTCACAGGATAAGACTACTTAATCACACCCCAAAAAAGGTATAAAACTATTTCTCCAAGTGATAATACCCCACATGTGCATATAAAATACTTTATGGGCGACAGTAAGAGGACAAAGAGGGTGTCTTGTGTCTTCATCTAGTTGGCCAAATTTGACAGAAATCCTTCACATGTGTCAGTATGCATTTGTAGAGCGTCGTGGTACCAAACAGAGGAAAACCTGAAAATGACCCTAATTGTTGAATGTACCTACCCCCTTAGGGAAAATTAGCAAGGTGGTAATATGGGTGTAGGGTAATACACGTGTGAAATGGGCAATTTGAACATATAGGTGGTTTCCAAATATGATGTGCAATGGAGTACCGAGACTGCGTAAATTGCCACATTATTTCTGGAAAGTTCAGTGCCCCCCGTTTAAGTGGGCGCCCCTTTATGAAGGTAATGGAGGGGTATAGGGACAACGGGACTACAGTTTGTTACAATTATTCATTACCACTAAATGAATTCACATACAGTTGTGTGCGTTAACAATTTGAATGGTTGCGTTAGGAAGATATCCGAATATACCAAGGGATCCAAACTAAACGTTTGTCACTCTGGAGTTGTCGCAGGTCTCTTAGGTATGTGTATGTCCATCCTTACTCCTCGTTGGAACAGACTCTTGATTAAGCACGCAGAATTCACCTGGAAAAGCTTCCTGGCAAATACAGGAACATCTAAACCAGAGGTACTGCGTGTGGCCTACTTCCGTCCTTTCTTGCGCCCAAATCAGTTTCCTAATATCTTCCCGCTGTAACAATACTGTGAGAAATGATACGGCAGGATGCAACATTGGAACACACTAAGAGTTGTACAGCCTCATCTGTACAATGTGCACGGCACCATCACTTTTGTACCCAAAGTCTTCGTTTTAGTAGCGGAAATACATCACCTCAAGTGTTGCCTTATTCAACCCTAGCGAGGCGCATGTTTGGACGAATATTGCTTGCTGCTTTTGGCTGGACCAAATCCGACAGCCAATGTCGCAAACATGGACAGAGGGTGGAACAAAACCCCTCTGGACCGCAAGGCAAACTTGGTTGCCTGTCCGTACACAGTGGCCACCCTAACCCCGATCACCTGTGTTACAGACTCTAGTGACGCGTTTACTTGACGGCATATAGAACTTTCGCTGCGATATGGGCTGGTCTGAATTGATGATCCAATAGCACGATCCATGTGGGTGGGGACGTACCCCTTCTTTCCCAATGAGCGGCATACGTGATGACCGTCAGTGACAGCCAGCCATCTACAGCCCCGATCCACTGTGTCATTAACCGTGTCTTCAGGCAAGTCACTACCCCTCCTGAATAGTTACCTCCGTTCTACTGACACATTAAACGCGCATCTTGGGAATAGGCTATACAATCTTTTATTTTTTAAAGCAATTTAGACAAATAATGGTTATTTTTTGCGCGAGATGAGATGCAACTGTACAAAAACCCCTGATGCATTTTATGGGTTTTCTAGCTTATTGAAGCAATTTTTATTAACTTTTGTACTTGTGGAGGAAAATAAACTCGTCAATTCTTGTTTATGGCATTTTGTAGCATTTTGGGGGGGGGTGTCACTGTGCAGCAACAAAGAGCCACAAAAGCAGGCTAAGCCACTTCTAAGCATGCAAGCAACACTATCCCTATATTATATCTTTTCTAACGGATCACTACATTAACGGCGATACCTCTCATTTTATAGTTTATTTTTATATTTGTCCAATTTTATTGAAGAAAACTAGAAAGAAAATTGCATTGTTTTAGTTTGCGCATTTTATAGCAAGCAGCACTATAGTTTTTTTGGTTGACGGAGCTGGTGTGACTTATTTTTGCGTGACAAGATGTCTTTTCATTGTAATCATTTTTTGTGATTGTAACTTTTTTTCGGATCACTTTTAGAACATTTTTTGTAAAGCAATTTGATACAAAGTTGTTTTTTTTTTACCACGTTCCACCGAGCGAGGTCCCAATTAACATTAGGTATTTTTGACAGATTGATTACGATCGCAGCGATTAAACCACATAAGCTTGGTTGCGTATCTTTTTGTGATTTAAGTGTTTTTATTTCTATAAGTTTTATTGCTTGTTTTACAGGGAAATGGTGGGGCTTTGGGGGACTTTCACAGCTTTTATTATTTATTTTTATTTTAAAAAACTTTATTTAATTTTTTTAAACGTTTTTTTAATACAGTTACTGTACTCAATTAGCGTAATTGCCATCTAGGCTTGAACAAGTGATTATCTTGATCACTTGTTCCCGCTCTTTCTTTAACAGGTTACACAACAGGTTTGCCCAGTGTCTTAACAAAGAACACAGTAAAGCCGGGTCCTGTCAGAGCGCCAAAACGGACCCGGGCACCCTCCTGAGGATCAAATCGGCAGCCGCTGGCACCGTCATCCCGGTCTGCGATCAGAAAGCGCCGGGGAGGGGGGGGGTTTCCGATTGACCTTTTACTTGAATTTAAATGCCTCGAACCACTCCGCGGTCCACCTTGACCGCGGCGTGTTTAGGTTAACCCCGCATCCGGAGAAATCTCCGATCGCGGGTGTTAGACGGCCAGGGCCGTGTTTCGGATCATATATAGTCCGACCCCTCCTCACTCTTCTGGCGCCGCTCGTTCAGGAGCCGCCGCAGTCAATCTTGACTTAATATCTACTGCTTTTGCGTGAACGCACCTCCCGCCATCATTACTTCATCTACGTGCAAACTGGTCGGGAAGGGGTTAATATTGTCAGATCATCATTAATCTATATTCTACACCTCCGATGTGTTTTTTGTTATGATTTTCTTGTGTAGTTTTGCCATATTTGGTGCCAGTCGGTTTTCCCATAGGAAAAATGTGTCCCATGATAATCCGTGAGAAAGAGCGGAAAACGGTCAACCAGAACACTGACATCTAGCCATCAACTATCACCCGGGGCAAAGCTTCACATGTAACGAGGCGGTGACCAGATCCTGTATAGCTCCAAATTCTATAGATGAGAAGATTCTGCAAACCCATTGTCCCTCCATGATGGATTATGTAGAATTCGCCTCGCCTTTTATCAAATCCATATAAAAAAGGTCTAGTGATTCAGTTTCTATCGATAAAATCTACAATGATTTCATCAACATTTTAATTGCCATAACGAAAAAGAATTGGACGAGTAACAGGCCAGACACTTTGAGGGTTATCATTTTTGCAGTGTCGCGAAACAAATTGAGCGACACATTCCGGCAAGAGCAGATATTACTCCTGGCCGTGGAGACCAGCCGGAAGCCGCTGTCTTGCGTACCACTGATCAAACTAGACGATTAATTTAATAACGTTATTTTAAACGATGATCTGAAGCTGAAACTGTTGAATTGTCGTCTGGTCCGAAGGTTATATACCATTGGTATGAAAGGGTAAGTCTGTAAATAACCATTCCCCTAATGTCCCTCTAAGGACCCAACCTTTATGATATGTATTTTATGCCAAGCTCTCCTAAAGAGCATAGAAATTCACACCGGAGAGAACCTTGTTCGGGATTTCAAATCCTCCTCAACAGATCCCCATCTTGTATTTAACCAACATTTTCACCAAGACACTTTCTGTTGCTGGGGGCTGGCGAGCGGTTTAAGCCCTTACATTGCTCACATGGTGTAGTATAACGGCGCCTTATAACAGTTGGCGGTGCTCACACTACTAGGGATCCTGACACCGAAATGGAGAATTAGCAAATAACAGAAGAACTAAGGTTTAATATTTATTATCATTGGCAATGGTGCATGGCATTACACATGCTTGAAAAGCTCCTGTCCGAAATGTCACGTGTTGAGTGTGCGTGGTGGGTATCGTCGGTTGAAAACTGAGGTTTTGGCATTGAAGGGTGCAGAGCACTGGGGTCGCGATCTAATCACATCTCGAGCCCACTGAGCTTTCTAGCAAATTTTTCTTACATCGCATGTGGTATTGGTATATCACATGCTAGCTCTTTTTCTTTTCTCCCCTGGTGTGACTTTTCGTACGTTAGGGCTACAAGAAACTCGTATTAACATATAGTGTAACTGGTCTGTTGTGGACACTTGTCTCTGTTCTCCGTCTATGATTAATGTTTCTTAGTTTTAGTAACCTGAATTTGAGCTTATGATTATAAGAAGTTAATATATCTCCTGAAAGTTTTTTTTGCTATATGGGTTTTAGTCTAGGATGTCCTATTACATTATCAAAACTGTCTGCTTATATCGTTTAAGTACCTAACGTAGGAATATCCTCACAGGGCTGATAGCATGGAAGGGTGTCCCAACATTGGTAAAACGTGAAATGGCATACACTACGAGCAGTCAGTGAACTTCACCATAGTGAGAAACCTTGACACATATAGAATTATGTGAATCTAGAAATTCGTAGAATGAAATTAGCGAATCAATCAAGGTTATTAGTATATGTGTCTACTACTTATGGTGCTCACATTGGAGTCCCCCCATCTGCTGTGCTTTTTATTGGAGCTGATAAAATCTCAAAAAAAGTGATTAATCAATCACCCACATGAGTTTGAGTCAGCCACTAAGTTGGATTTATTGTTGTACTAAGCGACCTATCCTTGTGACTTCTGGAGATCTTTCCGGATATGTGACATAGTGTTACCATGAAGCTCCGTTGTCCATAAAGAAAGTAGGGAATATATTTGATAAAAGGGCCTAAGGATTTCGTGGTAAGGAGCATGATAGGATTATCTGAGTCGACCCCTGCACTGTCCACTCTGATTTTGCTATGGTCTGTGTTGTGTGAATTTCGATCCGAGCATTGGGATAGGCCTACGTTTAGGCGCCTATTCAGCGCGTAACATAACACCTGTCACCTCCGCCTCACTACTTTCCAGTACCATCCTTATATGTTCTGTGCTGTTTGTGACCGGGCCTCGTCCCTGCGACTCTTTTTCTCTGGTGGTCGTGGGTCACATAGTGTAAGTTTGAATTTCTGTGGGCGTTACCCTGCGTTCATACTTGCGCCTAGTTATAACAATAATGGGCATTTTCCAGTAAGTTCATGCTCTTAGTCAATGAGCATTTCTGTCACTAAACAGTAACCACTACTATTGCTTAATTAGCACCCTAATGCCAAACTTCAATCATATACACATATATGGGATAGCAAGCGTGGGGAAGACATTATATACCTGAGGACCGATTATTTCATATTTTACTATACCTTACCCTCCTCTCTCCCACTCTAAGGACTCGTTCATTCCTTTATAATCAATATTTTATTTCATCGTTCCTCCGTCTTTAGAGTCTTCACCCGAATCTGTAATGTATTCACAGCAGTTTCAGCACCGGTCGATTAGGCTTGACACATATAGAAGGTGGTTAAAACGGGCATTCTTCATGTGCCTTATCGGGGGGGTCCCTCCGCCCTTGCCTCTTTTCCTTGGGGGCAGGGGGGGGGAGGGGTGGCGGTGCCTTGTTTCCAGATGGGGTCTAGACCTACATTATTGCTAATCGCATTTAATAGCTCATGGTGGCAGTGGTATCATTTGTTGGTATTAGTTGGCTTAGCACGAGCAGACTCCACTCTTCAGCCTGCATGAACCTTCAGATATGACAATTCCTGCACTCTGCATAGTGAAGGCAGACGCAGGACGGGTTGCTGTGCATCTGGTGAACAAAGCCAAAGCTACTGACGCATGGCGGATTTCTCCGGCTTCTCGACGAGGGTGCGCAGCTACGAGGAGCTACGGTGCCGATGAATGTCAGTGTTAGGAGGAGTAAAGAGAGCTTACTGGGGCGGGGAGTAGCACCGTAATGTGTAGCCTCAGCTGTCCTTCTTTCGCACCCGTTCTATTCGAAATGAAGTATTGGCTAAAAATATTTGACTGGCAAAGTCTAAAGAAAACATTAGTTATTAGCTTTAGACATATCAGAAAAATAAACCTACTTACCTTGCAACAACGATTAACCGAGTCATAATCACCATCCTTCATTTGGTTAATCTTCTCTCCTCCACGACATCTCGATGGCAACACAACAGGGCCAACCGTCCGTCGTACCGGCTGTCACTTTGTGTCTTCGTCCAAGCCCCGCCCCCCTGCTGTGGCCTCGCCTCCTCTCCTCCTGCAGTTACCACTTCTTGCGGACCCTCAGGAACTGAACGATATTCCACATCCTTGCAAGGTTAGAAACAAAGAAAAAAAAAAAAATACATTATACCAAATGCCACTCATATCATATTTAAAATCATTGAGCAAAAAACAAAATTAAAAACCTATTCCAAAAGTGCAATTTTGACCTAGGCCATTTATCCGCTCTCTGGATCCCTGCTAAATGTGGTGTTTGGCTGACAGTGGAATTGAATCGGCTCCCTCCCAAAAAGGTTGATCATATTTTGGTGTACACCTGAAAACAAAAGCACAACAAAAAAAAAACTTCATTAAAAAACGCACTCTGCACTGGTGGGTGAAAGATAGGACAGAACACAGGAAACTACACCGTATACAATAATCCAAAAACACTTCCAGATCCCCGTCTCGCCTCAATATTTCTGTTCACATTCCGTGAAAACTGCCTTCTTAGCTCGGCCTAGGTCTCCTCATCTTCAGCACCAGAGCCCCCAGTATCCATATCCCTGGCAACTGGTGGTCTGGGATCCCCAGGAGCAGCGGACGGAGACAGGAGATGGGGCAAGCAGATGCTGGGGCCGCAGAGTGTGGGGGCTTGCCGATTGTTCCCCGCCCGTCCCTCCTCCCGCTTTCTTGAGTGGCATTGTACACCTGGGAACGGCTGCCAAAGTAGCTCTAGAACAATGGCACTGGGAACATCTGGTGCTGTGCGGGACTGCTCATGCGGCCAAGCCTGATTAATCCAGCTGTGCAATGTAGCCTCGCTGTGCACGCGTTAATGCATACAATGTGTGGCGCAACTCATGCGCACATTTAGATCACCCACGCGTGCGCCGCAATTCGTGAATTGCGCATATCACAATTCTAGTCAGTGAAGAACGACTTTTTATGCAATTCAATTAGATCTTAGTAAATGTGCCCCAATGTGTTCTTCTCTGTACAGTGACACGGAGGAGGGTGGATTTAGTTGTGATGTGACTACAGAAGGTAAATTAACCCTCCAAGTGTCACCTGTCTGTATAGTTGGGGCAGCGGAACATGTACCTATTATTTGGACCCTGTAACTTCACTTGTAGAATGTCAGGGATAAGTGCGAATATAAAGTTCATTCTGATGATATCACCGATTCTAATAGAGTTCAGTGTAAGATTTGAGTATAAGAGTGATACATATACCCTGATGTTCTCTCACACAGCTTATACAGCGTCACCCCATACCTTACACTCTTATTCGGCAAGTACTGGCGGAACTGAAGTCCACCAGAAATTTGTCCCATTGACTCGCGTCTAGGACATGTTTTGGTGGGGGTATGGCCCTGCAACAAAACTTGCAACGAAATGTTCGTAGGATGCGCCTGAGTCATAAATAACTGATCCTCACCTGGGGCATCTCTGGGGGGCGCTGTGTTTTTCCCATTTACATCCGCAGACGTCCTAAGGTCCCGTCTCTGGGGTTAGTTAGCATATAGTCATATACTGTAACAAATAATAGTAAACTGCGTTGTTTTTGGACACTTTGTTCTTGCACTACTCATGTCTTAGGTAAAAAAGTAAAAGAGGATAACTAAAAAAAAAATAAAGGTAAAAAAAAAAAAGAAAATACCTAAGCATTAATTAGTCAAACAGTATTTAGTAGCCTCAAATTTTTTTTGGGAATGGTTTAGCCAGATGCCAAATATCAAAACTCGCTTTATGTTTAAGTGTACATTCGTGATACCTCACAGGCTGATACAGCGGAAGGAGGAGGGGGGGGGTGCTGGGAACCTGAGGCTCCTGGGTTGCTGGGATTGATAAGAACTTGAAGGTGAAGTGTGATATTCTAGTGTTATTAATACATATGTAATTATTACATCTAGAAATTTTTGTAAATACAATATTTACTTTAGTACAGACCTCGATTAGCTGCTAAAACTAAAAACATGACGAAAATTGGCTTGCGATCAGAATTTAGTGCAAAAAAGATGCAATTCAGGCGTATAGAGAATCACTCCTGTGTTGATCATAACTAATAGTAAATTGACGTTCCGACCAAACGAAATTCAATTGGGTGTGGAAACTGAATGGAGAGTCCAAAGGACCTCCCCCCCATATGAATGATGATGTTGTTATCTATATATCCTTACCACAAAATATTGCCATGAAAGAGGTAACTTGTGAATAACGAAACGCTCATTCAAGGTTGACCTTTAGTAATTTGCATATTGAGGGGCCACATGGACCCATCGCCGGACCTTATTTTGGAATGATAAAATCCTGAATAATAAAGTGATTATCCCCAAGAGAGGTTGAGCCACTTAACCGACTTGGACGTCTTTGGATATGTAATGGGTAGTCAAGACCCTGGACCACGCCCCATACACTGTGAGATGTTGTACCATAAGCCGGACACATCCTTGGTGGACTTCTTCGGAGACGTTCCAGGAATCTGACATCAGTACAGGAAGAGCTCCAGTGTCCAAGAGAAAGAGGGAATACATTAGATAAAGGGCCAGAAGGATATTCAACGCAAAGAGAGATGAGAGGGAATCAGTTGAACCCTCACTTTGTCCCTCTGAGGTTTGGTCGGGTTTGTGATTTTCGGGAATGTATATGAGGACGAGAAGTTGTAGAAAATAAATCTTAAAGTGATCACTGACTTAAGTATTGCAGATAATCAGTATCTATTTCTAAACCTCCGAATTTGTGATTGGGTTAGTATTTATTGTGTAGTTTCCATATGTTTGGTGCACTGGGCACTTCCCAAAGAATTCCCATGATAATACGAGACAGCGAGGAACGGTCACCAAAACACTAACAATCTGACATCCTGTCACCCGGCAACCGCACAATGTAACGTCGTGAACCAATACGTTAGTCTCCCAATGATGGTAGATTTAGAAGATTCCTCCAACCATTGTCTCCATGATGGATATGTAGAATTCGCTGTGTGTTCACACCATATAAAGGTCAATGAATTCCTTTCATAAAAATTCCAAGTGATTTCAACATTTATCTATTTTGTAGCAAAAACTTGAGCGTCCATTTGCAGAGCGGAATAGTTGCTGCTTGACAGTCTAACAACTTGTTGAAACAAGACCGGAAGCCTCTGTGGTACTTACAACATGACGATTATTAAAAAGTATTTTGCGAATCCGAAGCTGAAACTGTATTTTACAACAAAAATTGGTCCTGAAAGGGAAAGCTGTAAATAACATTTCCAAGTGTTTCTAGGACCAACATGTGATATGTATTGACGTGTAGTTTATACGGCCGCACTATAAAAGCGGAGGTGCTCACCACTAGGATCCTCCGCCGATAATGAAATGGCAAAAACAGAAACCTCCATCAAGTAGGGCTTAAGGGTATTTCATTCTAGTGGCACGGCAAATATAAAGGGACGTTTCGCACAGACCGCCTTTGTCAAGCAGAGTCGTGGGGGGATAGGGTGAAAGCTGAGTTGCATTAAAGGGTGCAGAAGCACGTGGGGCCCCGCAGATCTAATAACGCTTTTCTACAAATGTTGCTTTTTACCATGTGGGTAATTGGAATAAATGCTGCTCTCTCCTCCACTGGTGTAAGTTTTGGTTAAGTGCCAGATAGTTAATATCTGGTAACATAATAGTAGTAACTGGTCTGTTTTTTGGACACTTGTCCGTTTTGCCCTCCATGTCAGTGTTTTCTTTTATTTATTATAAGCCCGCTTTAATAAAAAGTATTTAGTAGCTCAAAGTTTTTTTTTGCAATGGTTTTATTATAATCCAAGTATCAAAACTCTGGTTTAAATTGTGTAAGTACATCAGGGTATCCTCACAGGCTGATACGCGAGAGGAGGGGGGGGGGGGGGTGCTGGGAACCTGAGGCTCCTGGGTGCTGGGACTTGCTGTAGAACTTGGAATGTAAGTTGTGATATTCTATGTTTATTAATGCATTATGTAATTTAATACATAGGATTATGTAATTATAAGTTTTACTTTAGGAACAGGCTCCAGGTTATCTGCTAATACTAAACATGACAATTGGCTTGTGATCCGAATTTATTGCACAAATCATTCAGGCAAATGTTATATTCTGTTTTTCATTTGACATGATTTTTTAATGGGATGAAATTGGGTTCGCGAATGAGAACATGGATGAAAATTGAATATGTAGGCATATCTACGCGTGTGTGGATCTAATCTTTGAGTAAGATTCAATTGGGTATGGAAACCTGAATGAAGATCTCCAAGGACCCCCATTTGAAATCATGATATGTTGGTCTATATATCCTTAACACAAATAAATAACCAAAAGAGTAATTTGTGTGAATGAAACCTGTTAAAGTTGGCCTTGTAGTAATTTGCATATGAGGGGCCACATTGGGACCCCCCCATCCGCGGTACCTTTTTTTTGGAGCTATATAAATCCTGAAAATAAAGTGATTATCCCCCCCACAATAGTGTGAGCAGCTCAATGCACACACTGGACGTCTTGTGAATGTAATGGAGTCAAGATCCTGGAAACTGTCCCTCCTTGAGGCTTTGGTCGGTTTTGGAATTTTCGGCAAATGTATATGACTGGACGAGAGTGTTTAGAAAAAAAATCTAAGTGATCAATGACTTAATATGGAAGATAATCATTTAATCTTTATTCTAAACCTCCGATGTGAATTTGGTTAGTGATTTCTGTGTTAGTTTCCATATGTTGGTGCACATGGACTTCCATAGTGTGTCCCACTGATAATCCGAGACAGAGGGAAACGGTCACCAAAAACACTGACATCTGACATCACTGTCACCCGGGGCAACCGCACATGTAACGCGGTGATCAGATACTGTATAGTCTCCAATATGTGATAGAAGATCTCAAAACCTTTGTCTCCATGAGGTTTTTGTAGAATTGCTCTTCGTATCAGACCCTTAATAAAGGTCGGTCAGATTATGGTACAAGTCAACACAATTGCTGTTGCTTACTAATGATACTCCCTACTTTACCTGTTATTTATACAATCTATACTCAGTAAATAATATGTACAGGGAATATGTAATGTATCTAGTAGTAATGTAAGGATCATGTGCGGATGAGTGGCTGCACATCCGCAGCTCCCTGTAGAGGGCGACTTCTACCATGTACATTCTGCGTTTACTGACAGCAACTTCCTTCTTCTTATAGATTTTATTGGCTAAAAATACTTGATGCAATGTAATTGTATTTTTTTTCTGTTCTAAATCACCAATCGAATATCAATTGTCAAGTTATAAATTTAGGATCAGAGCCGACATTGAATTTATTTCCCCCTTATCAGAAATGTTGATGACTAGTCCAGGACCTCGTGTTATTATGTACGGGCTCTGGAATATTAGGTCTCCTTACCTTATCACTTATATGTCCTGTTATATTGTGATGAGAGATAAAAGCCAAGCTGTTAGAATATCAGATAATTCACACAGGAGAGAATCCCTTGTCAATCTGAATAATTGCACCAAACATTCAGGCTTATGTTTACTTTCTTTATCATGGACATTGTATGTCGATGTGATGAAATTGGGATCCGGGAGGACAGAGGGAATTCTGTAGCCATCTACACTGAGGTCAGGGATGAGTTCCCCCTTCTTATCTTGGAGTATGTTTGTGTCTGGACAATCACGTGGTGCTGTCATACTGGTGCTAAATTAATATTTATGGTCAAATGAAATAATTTAGGTATAGAAGCGAAGGAAAGAGACCAGAGCACCGCCCATATGCACATGAGGTCTATAATCCTTTCCACAAAATAGATAATCATGAAGAGGTAATTTTGTATATGAAACTGTAAAAATTTTGCCCTGTTAATGCATCGTTGAGTAGTTGGGTTCTGTCTCTCTCACATTGGCCAATCCCCATAGCGGTGCCTTTATATTGGAGATAATGACTTTCTTTCAGGATCCATTATCAACCACAATGATTGTGAGGGGCTCAATGCCAATTGGACGTCTGTGTGAGTGGTGGGAGCGAATCCGGAAACTGGCCCCTAATACCTTGTAGATGTTGCACCATAGCCGGAACATCCTTGGTGACCCTGGGGACGCTCTGGATAAATCGCGGAAAGTTTTCCTGTGTTCCAAAAGAAAAGAGGGACACACATTTGATTAAGGGGTAACAATTGTCATGGCAAAGCAGATGAGAGGGAATGTGTTGACCCCTCACTTGTCCCACCGAGGCTTTGTCACACTGAGGTCAGGGATGAGTTCCCCCCTTCGTTATCTTGGAGTACTGTGTGTGGTCTGGACATCACTGTGGTGCTGTCATAACTGGTGCTAAATATTGTTATTGGTCAAATGAAATAATTTACGGTATAGCAAGCGAAGGAAAGAGACCAGAGCACCGCCCATATGCACATGAGGTCTAATAATCCGTTTCCACAAAACTAATAATCATGAAGAGGTAATTTTTTGATATGAAACTGTAAAATTGCCCTTGTTAGTCATCGTTGAGTATGGGTTCTGCTCCCACATTGGCCAAGGACCACCATAGCGGTGCCTTTATATTGGAGTATAATGACTTTCTTTCAGGATTCCTATTATCACCCACAATGATTGTGAGGGCTCAATGCCACAATTGGACTCTTGGAGTGGTGGGAGTCGAATCCGGAACTGGGCCCTAATACCTTGTAGATGTTGCCACCAACGCCGGACACATCCTGGTGACCCTGAGGGACGCGCTGGATAATCGCGGAAGTTTCCTGTGTTCCAAAAGAAAAAGGGAACACATTTGATTAAGGGGTAGCAATTGTCATGGCAAAGCAGATGAGAGGGAATGTGGTTGACCCCTCACTTGTCCCACCTGAGGGCTTTGTCTTCGTATCTTGGAGTCTGTGGGTGTCTGGACAATCACGTGGTGCTGACATAACTGGTGCTAAATTGATGTTTGGGCAAATGAAATAAATTTAGGTATAGAAGCGAAGGAAGAGACCAGAGCACCGCCCATATGCAAATGAGGTCTAGAATCCTTTCCACAAAATAATAATCATGAAGAGGTAATTTTGTGAATATAAACTGTAAAAATTTTGCCTTGTAGTATGTTGATACTGGGTGCTCCACATTGAACCCCATAGCGGTGCCTTTATTTGGAGATAATGACTTTCTTCAGGATCCTATTATCACCCACAATGATTGTGAGGGGCTCAATGCACAATTGGACGTCTTGGAGTGGTGGGAGTCGAATCCGGAACTGGCCCTAATACCTTAGATGTTGCACCTAAGCCGGACACATCCTTGGTGACCTGGGAGACGCTCTGGATATCGCGGAAGTTTTCCTGTTTCCAAGAAAAAGGGAACACATTTGATTAAGGGGTAAGAATTGTCATGGCAAAAGGCAGATGAGAGGGAATGTGTTGACCCCTCACTTGTCCCACCTGAGGGCTTTGGTCGGAATAATGTAGCAGATCTAACACTGAGGTCAGTGGATGAGTTCCCCTTCGTATCTTGGAGTCTGTTGGTGTCTGGACAATCACTGTGGTGCTGATCATAACTGGTGCTAAATTAATGTTATGGGCAAATGAAATAAATTTAGGTATAGAAAGCGAAGGAAGAGACCAGAGCACCGCCCATATGCAAATGAGGTCTAGATATCCTTTCCACAAAATAATAATCATGAAAGAGGTAATTTTTGTATATGAAACTGTAAAAATTTTGCCTTGTAGTAATTTGCATATGGGGGCTCCACATTGGACCCCATAGCGGTGCCTTTTATTTGGAGATAATGACTTTCTTCAGGATTCCTATTATCACCCACAATGATTGTGAGGGGCTCAATGCACAATTGGACGTCTTGTGGAGTGAGATGGGAGTCAGAATCCGGGAAACTGCCCTAATACCTTTTAGATGTTGCACCTAAGCCGGACACATCCTTGGTGACTCCTGGGGAGACGCTCTGGATATCGGGAAGTTTCCTGTGTCCAAAAGAAAAGAGGGAACACATTTGATTAAGGGGTAAGAATTGTCATGGCAAAGGCAGATGAGAGGGAATGTGTTGACCCCTCACTTGTCCCACCTGAGGCTTTGGTCGGGTTTTGTGAATTTTCGGCAGAATGTATATGACTGGACGAGAGTTGTAGAAATGAAACCTAAAGTGATCGATGCCTTAATATAGAAGATAATCATTAATCTATTATTCTAAACCTCCGATGTGATTTGGCTAGTGATTTCTTGTGTAGTTTCCATATGTTGGTGCACATGGACTTCCGATTTTATCCAAGAATTTCTTAGGTATTATAAGGAAATAAATAATATTCCTGTCTATAGTAGCACCACGTCAGGAGACTTTTATATAATTCGTGGTTTGCTTGTTTTTTTTTTTTTTTTTGAATCTGAGTTGACCCTAAACCTCAGTCTATTCACCCTCTTTCAGACCTAAACGCCTTTCCTAAAAATGTAAGCCCTCCAAATGGTGACATGTCTGAGGCTGCCGCCTGCTTGATGAGGGTTCACCAATGATTACTAATGTTTCTATGAGCAGGTGTCATAGCCTCAGTACAGGCCGTCCCCTACTTAAGGACACCCGACTTACAGACAACCCCTAGTTACAGACGGACCCCTCTGCCCCCTCTGCCCCCTGTGACCTCTCTGGATGTTACTATAGTCCCCGGCTGCAATGATCAGCTGTAAGGTGTCTGTAATGAAGCTTTATTGATAATCCTTGGTCCCATTACAGCAAAAAATTTGAAACTCCAATTGTCACTGGGACAAAATGTTTTTCGTCTGGATCTACAATTATAAAATATACAGTTTCGACTTACATACAAATTCAACTTAAAAACAAACCTATGGACCCTGTCTTGTCCATAACCCGTGGACTGCCTGTATATTGTAAGGGTGGAAGCACACTGGCGCGTCCCATGTGTTTTGTTTCTGCTTTACTTCAGTTTTTTCCATTTTTTTTTTTCACATCCGTAAAAATCGATTTAAAAAGTAAAAAAAAAAACATCTTGTTCACCAACATCATCAGTGATAAAAAGAAAACACATCTGTAGTTTTTTTTGGTGAACACTTCTATTCGCCTTCGTGATCGAGAAGAAGAAAAATCGTGGACAGGTTCTAAAATATATTGCTCGCGGTGGAAAGAAACTGAAATTTGACAACGCCCATAGATAAGAACGGATTAGTGAGGTTTTCGGTAAAATCACTGATCAGAAACGCACAATGTGACCGCGCCCTTAGGCCACGTACGGCTGTTACTGTTTATCTGACCCATTTATGTAGAGGGAACCTGTCACCAGGCCAATCGCTATGAAACCACAATAAGTACCTTGTACGGCCGGCTGCCTGTGCGCTGGACATGTCAGTATAAATGGAGATCGCTGCCTGTAGCCGGAATAATGTGCTTGTATTGGGGGTCCGCTGGCAGTCAGGGGGTTCCGGGCATAGGAGTCAAGGAGGCGCCAATCATCACGGTGGCATCTTTATATAACTGCACCTCCTAATCTCCCTGTAATCTTTATCCGACCCTGCGTGTACGCGGAGAGAGGAAGGTGCATTGCGCATGCGCGAGAATTGACACGAGACCGCGCCAGGCCAAGGAGAGAACACGAAGCAGAGGAGATGAGGAGGCGCAGTTATGTATAGATGCAGCCATGAGGGTTGGCGCCTCCATGACTGCTTTTTCCGGGACCCCACCCCCCTGACTGGAAGCAAAACATCCACCATAAATTTTCCGGGCTGCAGACAGTGTTCTAAATTTATAAAGACATGTCCAGCACACGTGCAACCGGCCACACAAGGTACTTGTTGTGGTTTCATATCGATTCGCCTGCTGACAAGTTCCCTTTAAATCCTCCCGTGCACATGAACATATTTTCACTGCTCTGTGGAAAAAACTCCAGACCTGTTCTATATAACACTGGTCCCCATGGGTGTCCTCTGTGTGTGGTCCCTATCATTGGCAGATCCCTGGATCTTTTGAAGACCGAGGCGATAGCAATGCTCTTGTATGCCGAGCAGCAGATTTACTATACTCGTTGCTTTTCATGTGTCATCACATGAGGGCTACCCCTTGCATAGGGGATGGCAGTACATCATGGGTTAATCCCCAGTGATACTTCATCATCACCGAGTATATATACTCATCATCATGTGTCATACCTGGTGGGAGAAAAGTGGAAGAAAACCACCACTCCGGAAGTGATATCCCGCAGAAATCCGGGATAAGGAATGAATAAGTGGGGGGGGGGGGATAAAATCTTAAAATCTAGTTTTCTACTAGATAAAGGTGTGCTAAAAAAAAAAATAAAGGGACCCAACACTTGTGATCCCAAAAATAGAAAACCAACACATGCCATCCATGTGTTGGATGATGGACACGGACTTGAGGGGCTCAGTAGGAAGTTTCTGGCCCCTGGTATCGGCTAAAAGCTCAGAAAACTTTTACATCCAGAAGTTGTTTTCATGAGGCGACTCCTATAAACTTCTCCTTCTTCTCCTCACCGCAGGGTTGTAAGAGGATGGAAATGTGGAGACAGGAGACCGGGGACACATGTAAACAGAGGATTGTATGTAAATGAGGACGAGTATTTTATTAATGAGACTCCTGATATAAATAGCGGCCGATCTGACTTGGTCGTCCCGACTTGTATCTTAATATAGAATATTTGTGAGTCTATTTTAATAAAGTAATCCTATTGAATGTATTTGGCTTACCTGCACTGTGTTCAGTCTTTATAGTGTCATCCAGGAGTTATCAGTCTGCGCGGACAGATCGGATCGGAAGATTTTGTTTTCTGAGTGCAGATAGACCGGTGTGGTGTGAATATAGGAAGTTCTTCTCATTCTTTACTATTTTCCTTGATATAGACATAGAAGCAGTCGGAGCAGGTGCTGTCCTTCTTCTGTGTGAATGAGGCTCTATAAGAAGTTGAGCTGAAACCAAGTTTTGTACTTAAATTAATTTAAATGACTCAGAACGGCATTAGGTACAATTACACGTAATGGTCAAGTTTCCCGATCCTACAATACAGCCAGTCCCCGGTTTGCTCTTAAGTTGAATTTAAATGCAAGTCAGATCTGGTATATTTTATTATTGTTACTACAGACCAAAAAAAACAAAAAAATTTCAAAGTTTTGTGCTGTAATGGGACCAAGGATTATCAATAAAGCTTCATTACAGACACCTTACAGCTGATCATTGCAGCCGGGGACTATAGTAACATCCAGAGAGGTCACCAGAGGTCACAGGGGGCAGAGGGGTCCGTCTGTAACTAGGGGTCGTAAGTAGGATGGCCTTAAGTAGGTAATAGTAGTCGTTTCCTAAACAGCTGATTTTTGCCCATTTACCACTTAATTTTTTTTACTAATATTGTTCAGTTTGAGGAAATAGGAGTTCTGTGTAAATATCATCAGAGCCGGAACCTTTTTTTGTTTCAGTTCCACATTTGTAATATTTTTCCTGCTATCTGTTGAATCGTACGGTATATTAGTTACGGTCACGAGGAAGTACAAATTGTCTCACAGATAATAAGCCTCATACAGCGATGCAATCAGAAACATTAAAAAGTTACGGCTTTTGGAAGGAGAAAGATGAAAACGCAAAGATTTGTGGGTTAAGCGCCATTGTGTATACGAGAGAATTGTAACTGGTTCCGTTTTATTCACTGTCCCCAAAATTGTATTTCTAAATAAATCTTATCCCTCTGTAATCACTTCCTGATATTTGGCTGTAGAGAAAATGTTGTGGCTTTTGGAACGCACCGTCACATTGTTGCATCCTGCAGGGTCCCTAACATTACTCAGCCACAGCCCTCAGGGTACACAATGTAGAAGATTCACTGCTGTGTGTTAGTAGTGTCTCGTGTACACCTGAAGGAGCATCGATGATACCTGTTCATTGTGAAATGCAATTTATTAAGTGAAAATATAAAAATGCCAAGTCATAAATAAAAGTATTCGGTGATAGAAGTGATTATGTACACAGATAAGACACAGGTGATGTATATACACGAGCGGCTCCTCCAACACAAGACACAGGTGATGTATATACAGGAGCGGCTCCTCCCACACAAGACACAGGTGATGTATATACAGGAGTGGCTCCTCCCACACAAGACACAGGTGATGTATATACACGAGCCGCTCTTCCACACATTTAGTAGCCCGGGTACATATAGCCAGGGTAGCCGGCACTGTGTGCCATGTGATCCCTGTACAGGCCCTGGTGGGACATGTACCCCGGGTGTGGGGGGTATACAGGGATGTCAAACACGGTTTTGTTGGGGGGGGAAATCTATAGACGGGTTTCTTATCTCCAGAGGCTGCGGTGGGAGAGGTAACTGTGGGGGGAGGCTGGAGGTGAAGGCCTCCCTCCTGTCCTGGTACTGGAGACTAGTTGTAGGGGGCGGCACATAGTTACACAGGGATATGGATGGGAAGTTGGCATACAGGAGGAGCGGATGGACACTCGGAGGGGCCACCACGTTGGGGGCGACGCACTTTGAATAGGAGGTGGGAAGGTTCCATAGGATGGATGGGAAAGACACCGCTGGGTCAGACACTGAAGGGTTGGCCGGAGCGGAGGCTTCTGGTTCTGTCCTAAATGGATTGACTTCTGTTCCAGGATGGGGATTACGTGGATCTAAGGGCCGGAAGGGACATCCATGGAGAATGTACGGGGCCAGGTCATGTGGGTAGACGTCCTGCCTGGTCACCGCCGTGTTCTGCAGCTTCATGGCATCGAGAGGAATCTGACTCACATCCACTGTCCAGTAGTTTCCTTTAGCATGCGGCTTGTGCGGGTCCTTCAGAACCTGAAATACAAATAGATGAAAAGATTATATATTTGGGGTTTATTAACTTAAAAAATATATTTGAAGAATTTTTATATTTAAATGTCAGATCTTTGATCAGAAGAACAAAATCCTCACTGATGACACCACTTGTCTCCTCACCTTGTACTGTGGAAATTAATGTAATTCTACCACTTTCTCCAAGCGAAAGCCTCAGTCCATGGTTCGTAAGGAGTGTGGTGAAGTATAAGAGTGTCCTAAAGCTACAAATACACCACATAAAAGGAGAGGTCTTTCTCCAACACTGGCCTTGAATCCCCAGCTACCTTATTGTGTTGTCCCCTGATCTGATCTCACCTTAGGACTTCAAACAATGGCTGTGTCTGTGGACTATGGAAGATCCAACCTGTCCTGATCCAGTTCTGCTTGTTGTTGTTTCTTTAGCAGGAGTTACACAATGACATACACGATCAGACGTCACAAAGCGCCAAGGAACCCTTATGTCAAACAGACAAAGGTCTATGTGACCCTTAAGAAGTCACTACCCCAATTATGCCCTAAGGCAACAAGCCATCTTCTCCGACCAGAGAGTTATTGGCCTATTTTCAAGGCTGGGTCAGAAGTATAGTCAAGTCAGGGGGTAGGTGTCAGTTAGGAATCAAATTCCAATCCGGACGTGACATGTTTGGCCCAAACCGGAAAAATCGGAAAAAAAACCCCTTCATTTAATGAAATCTGTAAAGCTGCTGCCTCGTGTCCAATGGTGCCGAGCCACTCGTATAGCAGGAGAGCAGGGGGGATGAATGGCAATATCCCTCATCTTGTAACTACCAGTGGGTTCAAGCAGGATTGGATCACAACATGTTGGGTCTTCCATAGTCCACAGACACGGCCTTTGTTTGAAGACCTAAGGTCAGACCTCTCCTATCTGTACATTATATGTGTGTGATAACAGATCAGGGGACAACACAATAAGGTACCTGGGGATTCAAGGCCAAGGACCTCTCCTTATAGCCGGTATATCTGAAGCTTCAGGATACTGATACTTCACCAAACTCCTTTTGAATACTTTTTAAAAGTTGATAGTAAAAGTTATGTTTTAATCACCAGGTTTATTTTGCTTGTACATTTAGGTGCTTTTTATTTTTTTGTTGAAGAAGACATTTCATCACGTTAGCCGCTACACAATAATCTTCAGTAAAAGGGTCTTAAAGCAAATGTATGTATATACAGAGTCGTCATACAGTGAGAACATTGCACTAGGTTGAGCTCTTACCTTCTTGAAGCATTCACAGGAAGACAGGTTGTGTCTGATCGAGTCCTTCCATCCTTTGTAATCGCCCTTAAAAAAGGGGAACAAGGAGCCGACTTCTTGTAGAATCTGATATTTAATAAGGAAAAAACGTTCAGTTTTAGGATCGTTTAGTCAAATGTGAACCCCACTGCCTAGAATGTTGGAGACGATCTCCCACAGGTGGATATTTTGTTGCATGTCCAAAGTAAAAAACGTAACCTTAACGACAGCCCCTCAACACCAAGAGCGGCACAACAGAAGCCAAAGCAGTTCACTCTCCCATGTGTCCCCCTCTTACCTGGGAGAGCTTGAGCCTCTTGTCTGGGGAGTTCTGTATGACCAGCGCTATCATGGCCAGGTAGGTGTACGGAGGTTTAGGGTATCGCTGGTAGTTTTTCTTCTTCCCAGTCTTTTTCTTCTGGTCCCCTGTGGAGTCGGGCTCCCGCGGGATGTTAGTCTCCACCTCTGTAGTAGTTCCCCCATTGGGTTCTTCCATTATGCGTTCCACCATGGGGAGCTCCGGTGGGGACATGTAGGGAGTTTCCCAGGGATGGAAAGGGAAGGCCATGTCCTCCTCGTGTCTTCAGATTCCAATACTAAATCTGATGTGACATTGGGCCAGGATGGGGTCTTGATAAGTGCCGGTCACCCCACCTATGACTTTGTTATGTAAATGCCCCCCAGGACAAGAGGAGCCAATTGCAGGTAACACCTCAACCCCTATCCGTATAAACAATAACAAGGAGCCTTCACACAAGGTCCAGGTGATGGGTGGGAACCATCTGTAAATGTGTTTTGTCATGTATATAGCATGTATATACTGTGTGTATACCATGTATCTTCTCCTGCTGCATCCACAACCATCATACACATAGGTAATGATGATATACACGATAGATATATGTGTGTGTATATGTTATATATATATAATGGCAATTCAACTCATTGGACTCGCATTGGATAATTGCAGAATATCCATCACATTGGCCCTTTAGAACTAGAGATTAATTAGAAGATTAAAGATTTTGATTAAAATTTGATTGAATTTAGGTAAATTACATGCAGTAAAGTCCAAAGTTAGGAAAGATTTAGTTAAGGACAAGATAAGAGTCTGTAGGTTTGTTCTTAAGTTGAATTTGTATGTAAGTCGGAACTGTATATTTTATAATTGTAAAAATTGTATAAATTTCATAAAAGCAGCCAAAACTTTTTTGAGTCTCAGTGACAATTATATCTTAAAACTGTTGGGTTGTCATAAGAACCAGGATTAACACTAAAGCTTCATTACAGACGCCTGTGATACCTGTTATAGGTGATTATTGTAGCCTAAGGATAAAGTACAGGAAATTACCAACATCCAGAGGTCCGTTTGTAACTATGGGTCGTCTGTAAGTCGGGTGTTCTTAAGTAGGGGACCGCCTGTATACATTTTAATATTTTGTATAGAGTGTATTATTCACCATATATAACATTCAAAATAGGATGGAGAACAGATTCGTGTTGCCCCCGTGCCAGCGGATATCGCCCATATGTTGTGGTTCTGTCCCGTCGTCATTGTTCTGGCGTAAAATCTTTGCAGACATTAAGAAAAATATTGGTTTGGACCTGCCGTTCGCAGCAATTGTGGGCCTTCTGGGTTACACGGCCGAGTTAGTAACTTAGTAAAGGTTTTAAAAAAATATTAGTATCAAAACAGCTTTTTCTGGGCCGCCGGATTTTGATAAAAGACTGGAAAGGAGTTAAAAAAAAATGGATATTTTTGCCCTCCCCCCATCCCTCTTCCCCATTCACAGTTTGTTCAATACAGTTGTTGGTTATGTTTCCCTCTAATATAACTTCTATGAGATCCCCCTGCGAGGGGCGTATGTTATACTTTTAATACAATAAAATCTTGTATAATATTAACCATTGGCGGAACCTAGTGGGGAAAATCAGTAGATAGGAATCCAGTATAAGAATTGATTGTATGGAAGCGCCGATCTGGAAGGAATCAAAGATCTGAGAAGAGAGGGGAAGACCGTCACGAAGAGTGTTTTTTTTTTTTTTGTTTTGGGTTAGGGGGGGGGGGGGGGATGGGTATAAAGGTTGTAATGTTTCCGAAAGTCATTTATCAAGCAGAAGATCTGTGAATGTTTTGTAACAGATTTATTGTAATTTTGAATGATCTTTAACATTTTGATGAAAGTAATAAAAATGTAACATTTTTTTTTTTAAAAAAAAGACAATTAGAGACCCCCCCCCCTTTCATATTAGAGTGCACCAGTCATTGTGAAGGACATTGATGCATCTTCTAATTTTTTTATTTTTTTTTTAAATTCGAGAATTTTTTTGTGAAGTGAACAAAAATCGTCTCTAGATGTGGCAGTGACTGTTCCAAAACACGTACTTGTCGTCTCTAATTGACTGTAATGGAATAATTGACAGCGCAGGTAAAATTAGGAAATGGTTTTGATTTTTTTTTTTTTTTGTTTAAATCCAGACATTTTCCATTTTTTTTTTAAATAAAAATTAAAACAAAAAAGAAAAATATCCCCAATATGACCTATAACCCCCCCCCCCCCCCCCCCCCCCTACGCAGCAAAGAAAGAACAATGCAAATAATGAAGCACCAAACTTGGCCACGAGGTAGAATCTACACACAATTGTAGCAGTAGATGTTGGATAGTAGTTTTTTTTTTACTTAACATATTAAACTGTTGCCTGACACAATCTATAAAAAGTGTAGCCCCCGGAACGCCAGCCGCGGACCCCAAATCTGTTCAAATGTAATAGTCTAATAGGAAAATCCTATTTTCAGTAACCAGTGTTGTATCAGACTCCTCCTGGACCCCTCCTGGAGTTTCTCCAGTCCAAAAACACAAAAATCCTTAGTGTTACTATTCTGCTCATGCATAAAGTGTCGTGAAGCGCCGGATACATCACTCCCACTGGGTTTGGCTATAACATTTAGATGCTCTAAAATTCTAGTTTCAATTTTCCTAACAGTACAACCTACATATAAGTTGTCACATGAATTACATTTAATATGACATAACACGTTTGTGGATTTGCATGCGATATGTGATTTCATTCTATAGATCTTACCATCCACTGGGCTGGTAAACTCTATCAACGGTGTCACTTCAGAACAAGCCATACATAGTCTAGGGCAGTGATGGCGAACCTTTTAGCGGCCGAGTGCCCAAAAAGAAACCCAAAACCCCCCTTATTTTTTGCGAGGCGCCAACCAAAAATTAAAGCAGTCACTTATTGCTCCCTGTTCAACAACTTTCAATGATATTGGCCTCCTGTGGACAGCAACACAATAGAAAGATGTAAGAGTTTTATCATTGTAGCTTCTTTCCAGTCTCCCTCTGTACACAGGGAATCATGGGTCCAGCAGGAGGTCCTCCAAGGATAATTCGGCCCTGTCTACTCATTCTCCCTCTCCCTACAGTCCCAAGTAAGTATCAAAATATGACGGAAAGCCGCATCTTTTAAGTTGCTTGGAACTGCAGGAAAATTCTGTCTGGTGCGCTGGGGCAATGGACCTGGTGCCCACAGAAAGAGCTCGGAGTGCCACCTGTGCCATAGGTTCACCACCACTGGTCTAGGTTCACCTCTATAAGCCCAGAAAATATCAACCTATTGCAGTGGTGGCGAACCTATGGCACTGGTGCCAGCGATGGCTCTCTGAGGTATCTCTGTGGGCACGCTGACTGTCTCCCAGGCACAGAGTTTGCCAGACATGGCACTTTCCTGCAGTCTCCGGCAGTCCAAGTAGGGCACTGCTATTTTAAAGTGACCCATCCTGTGCGTCCTGGTCCTGTCCGAAAAAGTGAGAAGGCGTGGATAGGGTCGGATTGGAGCTCAAAGATTCTGGTAGCAATAAGTTTGTTACTGCCTAAATTTCCGTGTTGGCACTTTGGGAAAAGATAGCGTTTTTGGGTCTCATTTTGGGCACTCATCTCTAAACGGTTGTATAATGTGACTCCTCTCCTCGAAACAATCCTACAGCCATCAGATAATCTTACCCATAGTTGGATCAATATGTAACAATAGTTGATGTTTTAAAACAATTTGATGAATAGCCCCAAACCAGCGTCGGTTTATCATCCACATGAAGTTTTAGCTGTAACCTTATTATCTCACAGCCACATAATGAGGAATCAGTAGGGAACATGTATCTTTATTTTGATACATTTTTCTCTCTTCTTTTTGCAGGCTTTGGGACTTCTTAGGTGCCTATTTGTGACTATGCCAAGGTCTTAAGAAGTTACCCGGTGGTTGTGTCTGTTGAAGTTTTCCTAAATGTGTCAAGACAGATGTTTTGTGACTTTTCAGGTGCCAAACGAATTAAAACCTTTTCCATCAGTAAATAATAAAGTAGCGATTCCTCTGGAGACTGATCTGTAATTCTCTGACAGCTGTGGAATATTAGAGTCTAATTTGCTTCTTATGACGCTGAGCTGTGACTTTCCTCTTTGATAGTTGATGGTTCCCCCCGGGGCCCGTCATGCGCTGATGCTGCTGTTTGTTTATGGTCGTTACCATCTGACTGGCCCCAATATTCCCCCATCACATCTCCAAAACTTCCACTGATTTGTCACCGCAGGAGGCCCCCCCCCGGACCCCTCCCCAATCTCTGCGCTTAGAATAGGGGCTTGTCATGTGTCTAACACCTCGCCCAGACTCATGTTTTTACTACTCGGGAACATTTCAGTTAATGCTAATTTTTTTGTTGTTTGGTAAATAGAAATCCCTCTTGTATCAGTGTTTACGTAGAAAGTGCAGGAAGAAATCTCCAGACCTGGAGCCGTCTCCCGATGTCACAACGTTATTACGTCACAACATGTCATTAGTAAAATGTAACTGTTGAATTAAGAAAAATCTGTTTGAGTAAAGTTATTCTCGACCTTTAGGTTGAAATAATTTTTTTCAATTTTTAACCCCTTAACGAACTGGCCCTTTTTTGTGTTTTTTTTAATCACTTTTTTACTCCCCTCCATTTATCACTCTCCACCTTCAAAAATCTATCACTTTTTTATTTTTACACATACAGAGCTTGTTTTTTGCGTAACAAATTGCACTTCATAGTGACGGTATTTATTATAACATGCCGTGTACTGAGAAGCAGGAAAAAAAATTCCAAATGCAGTGAAATTGGTGAAAAAAGCGCATTTGCGCGCCAAATTCTTGTGGGTTTGGATTTTACGGATTTTACTGTGCGCCACAAATGACAGGTCTACTTTATTCTTTGGGTCGGTACGATTACGGGGATAACAAATTTGTACAGGTTTTATAATGTTTTCCTACATTTACAAAAAAATAAAATAAAAAAAAATGTATTTTGGCGCTAATAACTTTTTTCATACTTCAGTGTACGGTGCTGTGGGTGGTGTCATTTTTTACATGACTTTTGATGACGTTTTCAATGCTTCCGTTTTTAGGACTCTACTGCCTTTTGATCACTTTGTATAGAATTTTTTATATTTTTCAAAATGGCCATTTTCGACTTTGGGCGCTATTTTCCGTTACGGGGTTAAGCGCAGTGAAAAAACGTTGTTATATTTTGGTAAATCTGCATTTTTGGATGCGGCGATACCTAATGTGTTTGATTTTTACAGTTTATATTTATATCAGTTCTAGGGAATGGGCGATTTGAATTGTTTTTTTTTAACCCCCTTAACGCCGCAGCCCTTTTTCGTTTTTGCGTTTTAATTTTTCACTCCCCACCTTCAAAAATCTATAACTTTTTTATTTTTCCATGTACAGAGCTGTGTGACGGCTTGTTTTCTGCGTGACAAATTGCATTTCAAAATGGTTTTAATTTAATTCCATGCCATGTACTGGGAAGCAGGAAAAAAATTCCAAATGCAGTGAAAAAAACGCATTTGTGCTGTATTCATGTGGGCTTGGATTTTACGGATTTCACTGAGTGCCCCAAATGACATGTCTACTTTATTCTTTGGGTCACAGCGATCGTGGGGATAACAAATTTGTATAGGTTTTATAATGTTTTTATACATTTACAAAAATGAAAACCTCCTGTACAAAAATGTTTTTTTTAGATTTTGCCGTCTTCTGGCACTAATAACTTTTTTATACTTTCGTGTACGGAGCTTTGGGAGGTGTCGTTTTTTGCGGCTTTTGATGATGTTTACAATGTTATCATTTTTAGAACTCTACGACCTTTCAAAGTTCAAAAAAAAAAATTGTAAATGGCAAAAAAAGTGCAGTTTTTTTACTTTGGCTGCAATTTTTCGTTACGGGGTTAAACGCAGTGAAAAACCGTTATCATATTTTGATAGATTGGGCCTTTTTGGACACGGGGATACCTAATGTGTTTATGATTTTTACTGTTTATTTATATCAGTTCTAGGGAAATGGGGGTGATTAGAATTTTTAGTTTTTTTTTGAGGAGCGACGATCCTCAAAAAGATGGCGGTGCCCATGCAGCAAAGACTTACTGGCTATGGAGAGGGCTCACCTTTGAGCCGTCTCCATGCACCCGGTTATGTGAAGTAGTATTTCGTCACATATCAGTAAGGGGTTAATTAGAATTTATTTTTTTTAACTTTTTTTTAATTTTTACTAGTTTTCTGACTCCCTTAGGAGTCTACAGTATGGCAGTATATGGGGATTTTCCTCCTCATTCATTACAATGCGCTAATTAAAACTAGACAGCCTCGGGTCTTAGGAATTCCTGTAGATGTGATACATGTACGCGGCTGTGTCCTTCTTTTCTCTAGAAATAATGGACATTGTGCAAATTAAATTTGACTAATATTAGGGCAAAACCCTAGAAAAGGACAATGATGAAAGATCACGAGGAGGTGGTGGTGTCCATGGTCCTGTAACCACTTAATGAGGTTATTTTACATGACAATGTGTTCTTCTCTGTACAGTGACATGGAGGAGGGTGGAGTTCAGTTGTGATATGACTACAGAAGGTAAATTAACCCTCCGAGTGTCACCTGTCTGTATAGTCAGAGGAGCGGAACATGTCCTATAATTTGGACCTGTAACTTCACTTGTTAGAATGTCAGGGATAAGGTGCGAATATAAAGTTCATCTTCTGATGATATCACCGATGTCTAATAGAAGTTCAGTGCAAGATGTGAGTAAACATGCCACGCCTCTTATTCGGCAAGTACTGGCGGAATTGAAGTCTCCCTTTAAATTTTACCATGGACTCGTCTATGGACACGTGTTTTGCGGGGATAAACTCTGCCCTAAAATGTTCTAGGATGGGCCTGACCATAACTAACTGATCATACCTGGGGTCATCTCTGGGGGGCGCTAGGTGTTTTCTCAGCATATTGCAAAAACTCACGGAAGGAAAAAAATTTTAAAAGCCCACTACTCTTAGACCTGACGAGTCAAATTGTATTCCAGGTTTGCCCATGAAGTTGGGGATTTGAGGGTGTAATTATTTGGGTTTATCCATGTGGGGACAGTCGATGTCTCAGGCACTTCTTCCATACAAGCCCCAGTTACTACTTCCGCAGAAGTCCTAAGGTCCCTTTTATCCCTGCTAGCGGACTCGGTATCTGAGGCCAGCGTATTATTATCCTCCGACACAGTATAGGTATTTTGGGACATATTGTACATCATAGAGTGCAAACTGGTTAGAACCTTTATGGTCACATTTGTGGTTCTCCTTGATGTGCCTTGGTATCAAAAGTAAAGGAAGACACCAAGGCACCGCCCATATGAAAATGAGGTTGTCTAGATATCCTTTCCACAAAATAATAATCATGAAAGAGGTTATTTGTGGATATGAGCATATGGAGGCGCCACATTGGACCCCATAGCGGTGCCTTTTATTTGGAGATAATGACTTTCTCCAGGATTCTTATTATCCCCCACAATGAGTGTGAGGGGCTCAATGCACAATCGGACAACTTGTGGAGTGTGATGGGAGTAAGTCAGCATCCGGGAAACTGCCTTAGTACCTTTTAGATGTTGCACCTAAGCCGGACACATCCTTGGTGACTCCTGGGGAGACGCTCTGGATATCTGGAAGTTTTCTGTGTCCAATAGAAAAGACGGAATACATTTGATTAAGGTGTAAGAATTTTCTTGGCAAAGGTGGGAAAGGGAGAGGAGAGGGAATATGTTGAAGACTCTATTGGCCGTCTGGTGCTTTGGTCGGATTTTTGGGAATTTTCGGCAGAATGTATATGACTGGACCTGAGTTGTAGAAATAAAACCTAAAGTGATCGATAATTTATATTATTGCAGATAATCATTAATCTATTATTCTAAACCTCCGATGTGATTTGGTTAGTGATTTCTTGTGTAGTTTCCATATGTTGGTGCACATGGACTTCCCATAGATGTGTCCCATGATAATCCGAGACAGAGAGGAAACGGTCACCAGAACACTGACATCTGACATCACTGTCACCCGGGGCAACCGCACAATGTAACGCGGTGACCAGATACTGTATAGTCTCCCAATTATGTAGATTAGAAGATTCTCCAAACCATTGTCTCCATGTAGGACTTATTGTACATCATAGAATGCAAACTGGTTAAACCCTTTACGGTCACATTTGTGGTTCTCCTTGATGAGCCTCGGTATCATCTTCAAGTTTGTGAAGTCTTCCTCTTCCTTCGCCCCCTCAATGCTCAACATGCGCTTCCTTGTCCTTCTCCTCCGCTCACAGGACGTCATCCCCACATAGATCCAGTTACAGGGACACGTAGCATAATAAATGACCCCCCTGTGCAGCAGTTAATACTATGAGTGATCTTACAGGTTTTGTGACCTCTTGAACTGAAAATTGTACAATCAATGAAATCTTTGCCTTGTGATCCAATTAAACTTTTTTTAACTTCCAAATTTCATAAAATTCCAATGATCTTCACCATTTTATCACCATATTCTCAATAACATAACATCCAGCACTTGGGGATTTATCTAAGTCTATTTTGCAGCAAAAAACTTGAGCGTCCAATCTGCAGAGCGGAATAGTCTCCTGGCGTGGAGACAGCGTGGAGATCAAATGTGTAAACACGGTCCAGCCAGATTCCCGACAGTCAAGATTTCTTTATTCGGTTACATCATAACCACTCCATGAAACGATCCATTACAGTCAATGCGTTTCAAGCGGTACAACCGCCCTTACTCATGACAAAATGCAAGCGGTTGTACCGCTTGAAACCACGCGTTTATGGATGATCAGATACTGTATAGTCTCCCAATTATGTAGATTAGAAGATTCTGCAAAAAATGTGTAAACACGGTCCAGCCAGATTCAAGCGGTACAACCGCCCTTACTCATGACAAAATGCAATGTGATTACAAAACATACAAACATTTAAAAGCCCCGCCGGCGAGTCTGTACCCGCCCCTTAGTCCGTGCGTCACTTCCGGTATTTCCTTGAATATTCAAAAGAAGGCGTCGCTCTCACGGTGGAGGTAAGTATTGAGCTGAGTTCACATTGTCCAATGTATCAGAAGTACAAAATCAAAAAAGTTCTCAACTATTTCATAAGGAACTTCATTGTCGAGTGGAGACTTGTCATGCGGCAGGGGTACCTTGTGTGTCGTGGTGTAAATCCGGCATTAGGGCATAAAGGTATCGGCCGTGTGTCCAGCCTGTGATATAGCTGTAAGAAGAAGTCCTGTGCCGCGGGGAAGTCTCCTCCATCGAGAAACAAAAAACTGTTAAAAACAATAAATGTTGCGGAAGACATTAATAAGCATATCTATGGAAAGAATTGAACACAGGGATGTTGGCAAATGTGTTGATCTTATGAATACATTATTATTAGTACTTGTTCCCTATTGGCTATGCAGTTCATCTGTTCTTATAATAATACATAATTTCCTTCTTCATGTTTAATCCCTGTGGGTAACACATGTGTCCAGATTAAAAATCCAGAATGCCTCCCGGTTGTTTAATTTGTCTATTATGTTACCATCTCTAATCGGCTTTGATACTTGTTTGATGACAAATGTTTTTAGACAATCTGTATTGGCACCATGCTCTATCAGAAAGTGTTTCGATGCTGCTGAAAGATTCCTTCCTTCTGGATATATGTCATATAGATGTTCTAACAGTCGAATTTTTCAGTTTTCGTGTTGTCTGGCCTATGTACATAAGGTTGCATATCATGCACATGATGACATAGACCACATTTTGGGAGTTACAGTTAACATTCTCTTGTGCCCGTACTGTCAAAAATGGATTTTTTTGTTATTAATGGCATATTTGCATGTTGTGCATTTTTTCGCCCCACATCTAAAATAACCTTGTGTGGATAACCAGGATCCTTTTTTTTTGGGTTGTTGTGATTAAACAATGAAGGGGATAGTAAGTTCCCCAGGGTTTGTCCCCTTCTGGACGCTACTTTAGAGCCTGACAACATTTTTATCCAATATGGGATCTGTTTTTTATAGGGGAATGTGTTTCTGGATGATTCTCGATATTTCTTTAAACTGGGGACTATACTGTAAAACTGCCGACGGTGGTGGTTTGTTATCAAGTGCATGTTTATTCTTGTTAGTGCATTTCTGGTTTATGAGAAATGAGCTTCTGTCCCGGTTCTGAAGCCTCTTTTCTGCCCTTAGTAGAGCCCAATGTGGATATCCCCTTTTATGTAATCTTTGTTGTTTTTCTCTATTATATGTTGACTCCAGACTCCAATTCCTTCTGCTCCTGGTTATCTCCCCCACAGGGACGGCTTTTATAGTGTGTGGTGGGTGTTGTGATGTGGCGTGGAGAATGGCGTTACCAGCCGTTTGTTTGCGGAATGTGCTTGTGATGATTTTTTTCATGGGGTGTACCCTTCATGTGAAGATCCAAAAAAGTAATTTTGTGTTCGTAAGTGTGAAAGGTGAATTTGAGATTTGCTGTGTTGTCATTAACATAGTCCATGAACATTGGTATGGCAGGTACTGACCCCCTCCAAATGATGAGCACGTCATCTATGTACCTGCCTTACCAATGTATGCTGTCCAAGAAAGGATTGTTCTGGTTATAAATAGTCTGTTCCTCCCACCATGCCATGGTCAGGTTGCCCAGTGATGGGGAAAATTTGGCCCCCATACTGACCCCTTTGAATTGTAAATAAAACTCGTTGTGGAACATGAAGTAATTGAGTGTAAGGAGATAATAACACACCTCCATGATGTATTCTTTGAAATCCGGCATGTGATGAGAGTAGTGGTCCAAGTAAAACGCTAGTGCCGTGAGTGCCATGTGGTGTGAGTGCCATGTGCTGTGGTATTGATGGATAAAGAGAGACTAAGTCACAAGTTACGTAGTTAACCAGAGAAAATCCGGTCTCCAAATGATGTTTTCCATTGAGACCAAGACGTCTCTCGAATCCGTTTCACTAAAGGCTGGAGGATCTTGTCCAACCAGCTGCATAAATATCAGTTTAGGGAACCTATCCCCGACACAATCGGTCTCATAGGTGGAGGGAGAATTCCTTTATGGGTTTTAGGGAGGGCGTGCATTATGGGTGTAATAGGGTTATCTACCCAATGACACTCCCTCCGTTAGAACCCTCGACAATTCTACTTTGAAATAAGGCGTGGGATTCTCATCCAACCTACGATAGGTATGTATGTCATTGAGAATGGACAAAATTTGGTCTCGATATAGATCCTTGTTCATATCAACTACTGACCCACCCTTATCAGACATGCGTATGACAACATCATCCCAGGTTGAGATATCCTTCAGTGCTTCTCTAAGGGGTTTGGGGAGGTTATTATGTCCCTTAATTTGTTGTGATTGTACATTTTTTAGATCCTTCTCAACCTTATTTTGAAAGGTGTCCATAAAATCTACCCTGGAAGAGATGGGATAATATCCGGGATTTTTTACTCTAAAGGTGGATGTTGTCATTCTGCATGTCGACAGAGGGGTGTTCAGTATCCGTAGATATGATATTCATCAGAGTGACCTGTTCTGCAAACAACAAAGAGTTAAACAAATTTATAGACTTATTCTCTATACTTCCTATGTTATCAGATGTGTCCGTCTCATTAAAGAAATGCCTTCTAATTGTTAGGTCCCGAACAAACTTATTTAAATCACAGATTGTAGAATACAAATACAAATCCTTTGTGGGAACACAGTTAAGGCCTAATGATAAGAGTTCCTCCTGAGAGGCTGATAACTCGTGTGACGATAAATTTACTACATCAAGATTACCTATGGCTTCTTGTTGTTGCTCCTCAATGTCCATGAGGGGATACCGTCTGTTTTTCCGGTGTTTGCGCCCCCCTCTCCGTTTTTGGCGCCCCCCTCTCCGTTTTTTGCTGCCCCCTCTCCGTTTTTTGCTGCCCCTTTTTGTAATAAGATGGATTTTTTGGAGTACTTTGGGTGTGTCAGACAATCTGATGATTCTTGGTCCGACGAAAGAAAGCTCACTTTGGGTACCGAGATTTATTGTAACGTGATCTTCTTAATATGGATCTTGGTGTATGGGGTGGTTTTTCCCACCTCCCCCATTCGTAAACTTGTTGATTTGCATAATTGTATTCATCTCGTTGCCATTTAGTTTTTTTTAGTTTCTGCAATTTTCTCTTCCATAGAATTAATGTGTTGTTGTAATTTCTGGATCTGGACATTAAATTCCGCCTCACCAAGCTTTTCTTGTAGCTTAAGCTGTAGTGGCGTTATTTGGGACTTGAGATCCTGTAACTTAATTTCTTCCTGCGTGACGATCAGCTGCATGAGTTTAGTGGAGCATTCCGAGAGTATTTCATTCCATGTCATTACAAACGATTCAGAATATATATTTGAAGGGATCTTCTTAATTCTCAATCCACGTGGTATGAATCCTCTATCCAAATATGCTTTCAAGGTGGTAGATCCCACCAAATGCGTGTCTTGCTCTGTTAAAGTCTCCAAATTTTTGTAGATATCCACCTGAATATTCGGTGGACCTGATGGAGACACTGTTTGTGAAAAAAACGCTGCAGCTCTAGCCTCTCTGTTCATTTTCAGGTTCTTTGTCGTTTTTAGTTAGTAAAACAGTAAATCTGTACTGAAATTCAAGATGATGTATCTGTTTCTTCTGGTCAATTTATTGATTAGAAGATTCTCCAAACCATTGTCTCCATGATGGTTTATGTAGAATTTGCTCTTCGTATCAAACCCTTATAAAAGGTCTAATTATGGTACAAGTCTCTATAGTGCTGATTGCATTATATAATGATGCTCCCTACTTTACCTGTTATGTTATACAATCTATACATCAGTAATACATAATGTTACAGGTGATATGTAAATGTATCTAGTAGTGATGTAAGGATCATGTGCGGATGATGTGGCTGCACTTCTATCACATGTACATTCTGCATTACTGACAGCAACTTACTTCTTCTTAATAGATTTTATGTGTAAAATTGATGAAATGTAATTGTAAGACTAATCATGAATAATAGTCTATGATAAAGTCCATACTTGACAGAAATGTAAAAAAATAAACTTTTTTTCTGGTCTAAATCACCAACTTGATTTCTAATATCAATTTTAAGTTAATACATTTAGGATCAGAATTAACATCTTATTTCCCCCCTTATCAGAAATTTTGATGACTATTTCCAGGACCTCTTGTTAGTTACTGTACGACCTGTGTGGTTCATTACATCTATCACTTTATATGTCTTGTATATATTGTGATTAGAGATAAAAGCCAAGCTGTTAGAATATCAGAGAACTCACACAGGAGAGAATCCCTTGTCATGGTTTAAAATGAATTCAGATCCCAAATCTTCTATGATAAGAATATTTTGTTAGTGACCCCTGTACGTTTTGTACAATGGGGACAGTCTTGTACGCAATTTTTTAATAAATATATATTTTGTTATGTGTAGTCTCATAGGTGGTGGGTGATCTCCCTAACATGGGAACTTGAAAGCTTAGACTACAAGAGAGGAATCACAAGTGCAGTCACCTCTACGTATAGAATTGTGTAATCTATAAATTGTTAGATGAAATTAATGAACAAAAGTTGTGTAATTTTTACTTTAGTTATCTGATAAAACTAAACATAACGATTGGCTTGTGATCTGAATATATTGCACAGATCATTCAGGCTTGTGTTATATTCTGTTTATCCTATGACATTGTGCATTTAATGTGATGATATTGGGATCCGGGGAGAGACATGGGAATAATGCAGCAGATCTAACACTGAGGTCAGTGGATGAGTTCCCCATCGTATCTTGGAGTAAGTTGGTGTCTGGACAATCACTCTGGTGCTGATCAGAACTGGTGCTAAATTAATGTTCTCGCCAAATGAAATAAATTTAGGTATAGAAAGTGAAGGAAGAGACCAAAGCACCGCCCATATGCAAATGAGGTCTAGATATCCTTTCCACAAAATAATAATCATGAAAGAGGTAATTTGTGAATATGAAACTGTTGAAATTTTGCCTTGTAGTAATTTGCATATGGGGGCGCCACATTGGACCCCATAGCGGTGCCTTTTATTTGGAGATAATGACTTCTTCAGGATTCTTATTATCCCCCACAATGAGTGTGAGGAGCTCAATGCACGATTGGACGTCTTGTGGGGTGTGATGGGAGTAAGTCGGCATCCGGGAAACCTAAGCCGGACACATCCTTGGTGACTCCTGGGGAGACGCTCTGGATATCGGGAAGTTTCCTGTGTCCAAAAAATAAAGAGGGAAAACATTGATTAAGGGGTAAGAATTTCCTTGACAAAGATGGGAAAAAGAGATGAGAGGGAATGTGTTGATGCCTCAATTGGCCCGGCTGGTCGGGTTTTTGGGAATTTTCAGCAGAATATATATGACAGGATGTTGTAGAAATCTAAAGTGATCGATGACTTAATATTGCAGATAATCATTAATCTATTATTCTAAACCTCCGATGTGATTTGGTTAGTGATTTCTTGTGTAGTTTCTATATGTTGGTGCACATGGACTTCCCATAGATGTGTCCCATGATAATCCGAGACAGAGAGGAAACGGTCACCAGACACTGACATCTGCTATCACTGTCACCCGGGGCAACCGCACAATGTAACACAGTGATCAGATACTGTATAGTCTCCCAATTATGGAGATTAGAAGATTCTCCAAACCCTTGTCCCATACTTACCCCTTATCCAGCAGTGGGTGCACCAGATCCCACACAAGCTTCCCAGTAACTCCTAGGACAGGGGGGCACTCTGGGGGGATAATTTGTGTGTCTTTTCTCTCATACACCCTACATCTGTGGGTGTACCCTGTGGTGCTCTGGCACAGCTTGTACTTACCTTAGTTACACACCTTGTCCTCTTGCTGGACGGGTACTGGCTATTCTTAGTCTTCCTTTAAAATGTACAAGTGACTCGTCTTAACAAGTGAATTTTTCGGTGTTGTAGACCTTAACAAATTTGGTGCTAAAGTGATGGAGGATTGGCTTAATTTCATGAAGACTGTCAAATAATGGGTCGCTCTGAGGTGGGCATTGGGAATGGTCATTGTAGTGAAGACATTTTAGAATGGCCTGAAAGTGCGTGCGAGTCCTTACTGTGCGGTAAGTTGGAGTTATGTAGAAAATATCAGATATCCAATACTGCATTATCTCAGGATTTATGACAATGCCCATATGTAACACAAGACCCCGAAACTTCATCATTTCTACTGGATCTACAGGGGTCCGTCTACGGAGCAATTGATGATGTTGGGTTTTGTGCCATAAGCTGTTGGGGACACAAATCTGTTTGTGCCGCCATTAAATTTACGAATGAATTCCTGAGCTTCCTATAAATTAAGGAATTTAAGGCTTATATACCGCGGTTTAAAACACTAACAAGAATAAGCTCCGGCACCAGCTCACCCTGATCTCACCCTGAGCTGGTGCCCGGTATTTCCATCAGAACCCTGCCACTACAAGTGGTAGGTTTCCTTTAAGCCTTCGTCATTTCATTCTTACCTGAGAGTTTTAATGGGATAAAACTTGCTGACATGTCCCCATTTAAACCTGTATAGAGGGGGCAGTGCATGACTGAGCAGAGACTGCAATCCCCTTCCATCCACGCTGTCACTACTCCAGTAATGTTAGGAGTTATTTTTGCAGTCCCGCTGTTATCCACATGGGGGCGCCTTGTGCATGCAGGAAGCAGAATAGATACAAGTGTCTCGGAGCGTCTGAGCAGATATTGAGTCTATTCAGTCTCGGAGAGGGTCCACATTTACAAGCTGCTGTTTTGTGGGGGGGTCAGATGAGACGGTGCACACATAACCCCTTCCTGTCCAGGCTATGGGGGGGATTCTATGCTTGGGGGCTCAGCCGCTTCATTTTCCCTGGTTTGATCTCTCCGCAGTGTCCAGAAGTGCGGCTCAACATCATCTCCAACCTGGACTGTGTGAACGAGGTGATCGGCATCCGGCAGCTGTCGCAGTCGCTGCTGCCCGCCATCGTGGAGCTGGCGGAGGATGCCAAGTGGCGGGTGCGCCTGGCCATCATCGAGTACATGCCCCTGCTGGCCGGGCAGCTGGTGAGTGCTTCCAGAGAGCAGAGCTGTTACTCCTACACCACCAGCACCATACACTAGGTGGCGCCCTTCTTCTGGCTTCATCCAATGTGCAGGTGCTGGTGTCAGGAGCCTCCTGGTAGATGGGTGGGTGCGCAGGGTTTGGGTTTCTGGTCCTACTGATCACCTACAGTAATGGCCGCAATGTCTCATCCTCTTGGGTTGATGTTGGGAGATGCCTTTATACCAAAGTCTAGCACTCGGGGGCTGTAGGTACCTGGCTTCTCCATTATCCAACCTACATCCATACATTTACACACACACAGCTCTGATTCAGCCATACATATACACACACAGCTCTGCTATAGCCATTCATTTACACACACAGCTCTTCTACATCCATACATTTACACACATATCAGCTATACACATACAAACAGAAATAGGAACACACTCACCACTGCTGCATATACCCTGCACTACTATACACAGTGGGCACTGCAACATACACAAATACACACACACACTGACCGGGTGCTAATATACACATAAATACACACAGCTATACTATACACATATAAGGAACACAGAGGGAACTACTGTACACATGATTACACACACAGCACCGCTATACACAAATTAGGAACACAACGAGAACTGCTCTACACATGAATACATAGACAGATCAGCTATACACACATAAGGAACACTCTGGGAAGTACTACACACAGCTCTACTAAGCACACAAGGAACATACTGTGAACTACTCTACACATGAATACATACACAGCTCTACTATACACACATAAGGAACACACAGGGAACTACTCTACACATGAATACACACACAGCCCTGCTATACACAAATAAGTAACACACAGGGAACTACTGTACACATGAATACACACACAGCTCTACTATACACAAATAAGGAACAAACTGAAAACTAATATGCACACACAGAACCCCCCCTTCCCCTCTTCCCATTTTTCCCTCTTCCCCTCTTCTCCTCTTCTTCTTACCCTGTCCCAGTGCAGCATGTCTCCATTCTCAGCAGGATGTGGTGATGTAAAAAGCATTTGATGAGGTCCTGTAGGCAGAGGGAGAGAGCAGTGTGGAGGCTCTCCTCTCAGGGAGATCGGGTGCAGCTCTGCATCATCCCATCTCCATTACAGTGGTCAAAAGGGTCTGGAAGTGCTGGATCCTCCTGACCTTCGGTCTATAAGACACAGGCACATTTTAGCAAGATTTTTTCTTGCTAAAAAGTTTGTCTTATAGTCCAAAAAATATGGTACCTTTTCAGCTACACATTCAGCATTTATACAATTTTACACACAAAGATTTTAAGCTTATCATTATAGCCCACCTGTTTTTATAACATTTTAGAGATTTCTATACACTCCATTAAGATGCTAAAATGTTGAAAACTACCCTTTCACTACTCACCTTCTCCATTTCAGTATTGATTTCATTATAATTCTAGATTCTTTTCCACCACTAGAAATTTATTATTGATTCATTATAAATTAATTCCTGTGGCTCCATCACAACATTTTAAAAAGTCATGTCCCTGGTTTATTGCTATAATAAAGTGTACAAAACTAAAAAAAAATCTGCAAAGGATCTGGAAATCCCTGAGCTGGTGCCCGGTATTTCCATCAGAAACCTGCCACTACAAGTGGTAGGTTTCCTTTAACAACACCAGACTTAAGGTCAACCCATAGTTACAGACAGACCCCTCTGCCCACTGTGACCCTGGTGAAGCTCTCTGGATGCTTTACTATAGTCCCAGACTGCAATGACCAGCTGTAAGGTGTCTGTAATGAAGCTTTATTGAGAATCCTTGGTCCAATTACAGCAAAAAATTTAGAAACTCCGATTGTCACTGGGACAAAAAAAATTGTCTGGAACTACAATTATAAAATATACAGTTTCGAATTACATACATATTAAACTTAAGAACAAACCTACGAACCCTATCTTGTACGTAACCCGGGGACTTCCTGTATATGTTTACATATTTATATATTAGCAGGTATTTTAAACCTTATTAATCGTTAAAACAACATAGGGAAACTAGTAGAAACTGATTAAGCAGGTATACAGTATCTGCTGCTAGAAACATCACTTTTAACACTTAAATGGTTTGGCCATTTTACCTCATGTTTTTGTAATGTGTGTGGGGCAGGATATTAGATGATATACATCTATTAATAGTTCTGCACTGCTTTCTTGATATGTAAAGTGAAGTCTGCAGTCTTTTGATTCAGAATATATATTTGAAGGGATCTTCTTAATTCTCAATCCACGCGGTATGAATCTTCTATCCAAATATGCTTCTAAGGTGGTAGATCCCACCACATGCGTGTCTCTTGCTCTGTTAAAGTCTCCAAATTTTTGTAGATATCCACCTGAATATTCGGTGGACCTGATGGAGACACTGGGGCATATTTATCAGGACCTCTGCGCACCACCACTGGCGCAGAGGCCCTGAAATAATCGCAAATGCTAGCTTATTGCTAGCTTTTGCGATTATTTTCCCCAATCCGCCACCTTCACACCAGTGGGGTGTGAAGGGGGGGGGGGCGCGGCCGGCCGAGCGGGGGGCGTGGCCGGACGGGAGTGGGCTGGCTCGGGGCGTTACTGTCCCCGCGCCTGCGCACTCGCTGCTGCCGGCGACTTTTCATACGTGAAAAGTCGCCGGCTGCGTTTTTTTCTACGCCAGGCAGGGCCTGGCGTAGGATGAACGCTGCTCAACTGGCAGCCCGATACATCAAGAGGCACAAGCCTCTTCATGTATCGGGCTGCGAATTTGCAGCGGCGGGGCTATCATACGCTGGCGCACTGTTTGTGAAAAAAGCGCTGCAGCTCTAGCTTCTCTGTTCATTTTCAGGTTCTGTGCGTTTTTAGTTAGTAAAACAGTAAATCTGTACTGAAATTCAAGATGATGTTTCTGTTTCTTCTGGTCAATTTATGGATTAGAAGATTCTCCAAACCGTTGTCTCCATGATGGTTTATGTAGAATTTGCGCTTTGTATCAATTCCATAAACTGTAAAAGCTCAAATTATGGTACAAGTCTCTATAGTGCTGATTGCATTATGTATGATACTCCCTCCTTTACCTGTTATGTTATACAATCTATACATCAGTAATACATAATGTTACAGGGAATATGTAAATGTATCTAGTAGTGATGTAAGGATCATGTGTGGGATGATGTGGCTGCACATCCAGCAGCTCCCTGTAGAGGGCGACTTCTATCACATGTACATTCTGCATTACTGATAGAAACCTCCTTTATCTTAATAGATTTTATGTCTAAAATTGATGCAATGTAATTGTAAGACTAAACATGAATAATAGTCTATGCATAAAGTCCATACGTGACAGAAATGTAAAAAAATAAACTTTTTTTCTGGTCTAAATCACCAACTTGATTTCTAATATCAATTTTTAAGTTATTAAATTTAGGATCAGAATTAACATCTTATTTCCCCCCTTATCAGGACCTCGTGTTAGTTACTGTACGACCTGTGGGATTCATTACATCTATCACTTTATATGTTCTGTATATATTGTGATTTGAGATGAAAGCCAAGCTGTTAGAATATCAGAGAACTCGCACAGGAGAGAAACCCTTGTCATGGTTTAAAATGAACTCAGATCCCAAATCTTATATGATGTAGAATCTTTTGTTAGTGACACCTGTACATTTTATACATTGGGGACAGTCTTGTACGCAATCAATTTTTTAATATATATACATTTTGTTATGTGTAGTCTCATAGGTGGTGGGGGATCTCGCTTACATGGGAACTTGATAGCAAGTTACCCAATAAGATTGTGTAAACAGACTCCAGGTTAGCTGCTAATACTAAACATGACAATTGGCTTGTTATCTGAATTATTGCACAAATCATTCAGGCTTATGTTATATTCTGTTTATCCTATGACATTGTACGTTTAATGTGATGATATTGGGATCCGGGGAGAGACATGGGAGTAATGTAGCAGATATAACACTGAGGTCAGTGGATGAGTTCCCCATCGTATCTTTGAGTAAGTTGGTGTTAATGTTCTGGCCAAATGAAATAAATGTAGGTATAGAAAGTGAAGGAAGAGACCAGAGCACCGCCCATATGCAAATGAGGTCTAGATATCCTTTCCACAAAATAATAATCATGAAAGAGGTCATTTGTGAATATGAAACTGTTGAAATTTTGCCTTGTAGTAATTTGCATATGGAGGCGCCACACTGGACCCCATAGCGGTGCCTTTTATTTGGAGATAATGACTTTCTCCAGGATTCTTATTATCCCCCACAATGAGTGTGAGGAGCTCAATGCACGATTGGACGTCTTGTGGGGTGTGATGGGAGTAAGTCGGCATCCAGTAAACTGCCCCAATACCTTTTAGATGTTGCACCTAAGCCGGACACATCCTTGGTGACTCCTGGGGAGACGCTCTGGATATCGGGAAGTCTCCTGTGTCCAAAAAATAAAGAGGGAAAACAATTGATTAAGGGGCAAGAATTTCCTTGACAAAGATGGGAAAAAGAGATGAGAGGGAATATGTTGATGCCTCAATTGGCCCGGCTGGTCGGGTTTTTGGGAATTTTCAGCAGAATATATATGACAGGATGTTGTAGAAATCTAAAGTGATCAATGACTTAATATTGCAGATAATCATTAATCTATTATTCTAAACCTCCGATGTGATTTGGTTAGTGATTTCTTGTGTAGTTTCCATATGTTGGTGCACATGGACTTCCCATAGATATGTCCCATGATAAACCAAAAATAGAGGTCACTAAAACAATAACTTGCCATCACTGTCATAAGTGGCAGTTTTTTAATTTCAGCGACAAACTATAAAAACTATACATCAGTAATACATAATGTTACAGGGAATATGTAATGTATCTAGTAGTGATGTAAGGATCATGTGCGGATGATGTGGCTGCACATCCAGCAGCTCCCTGTAGAGGGCGACTTCTATCACATGTACATTCTGGAGAGTTGTAGAAATAAAATCTAAAGTGATCAATGACTTAATATTGCGAACGGTAATCCAGCAGCCAGGCAGGTATGAAGACAAAATTGTGAATAAAAAAGTTGAAGTTTATTTCATCCTTTAAAAATATTAAAACGGTACCATGGTGAAAAAAACTGACGCGTTTCGAACTAAATATAGTTCTTAATCATAGTCTGACCTTCACCGTGTGAGTCTGGGCTTTATGTGGATACAAGAGGAAGTGGGCGGCAGGAGAGTCCCTAATTACATCACAGGTGAGAAATCAAACACAGAAAATTCATAATATAAATCAAAACAGAAAAAGTTAGAAAATAACACACTTAATATATAAACATTAGGTCGTATCTTGAATTCAGGCCGTGAGGGGCTCTGGTATTCATTGTCATGATCCAGAATGCCTCTCTGTTGCGGAGGGCTTTGACCCAGTCCCCGCCTCTTTTGGGACGTGTGACTCGTTCAATAGGTGTGACTGTAAGTTGCGAAGTTTCTCCCTCATGTGAGTCCCTACAATGTTTAGACACAGAAGATATGTTGCGGGTGTATGTGTGTGTGCAGGAGGATTGTGTGCGCGCTCCAGATAAATGTTCTGCAATTCTTTGTTTCAAAGTGCGCTTAGTGCTTCCTATATATTGGACAGAACATGCAGTGCAGGTGATAGAGTACACTACATAAGTGTATAAATGACTGTATTTTATAGTGTTTATTATTGTATATAGAAAAGGCACTCTACCTGCACTCTTTAACCAAGATTGATCATTGTGGATCGATACGTATAAATTTGGGGATAACATAGCCCCCAAAGTAGCAGAGTTTCTCGCCGAGAAACGACACCCCGATGCAAGGATCTTGTGTAGATTCGGATCCTGATACAATATTGGTATATGTTTTTTAATTATTTGGGTAACCTGGTTGTATTGACATGTGTACTCTGTAGAAAAAGTGATAGAATTATTGTTTTTTTTGGTCTTGGTGTGTGGCTGTCGATCCAGATATAACATTTGTGTCCTAGATTTATCTTCTAGACCAGGGGTAGGGAACCTATGGCTCTTTTGTTGGCTGCATCTGGCTCTCAGACTGATCTTTAATAAATAGTGATGGCTGCTGTGTGCCTCTTAGACTGATCACAGGACACAGGCAGCGATTTTACCGCTGCCTGCATCCTTTGTACGACCCAGTAGTGAGTGGAGTAGTGAACCCCCTGGACCATAGCGGACGATGATGTAAGCAGACACCTGGGACCGGAATCTAAGTGGCACCCGGTCTTCACCAGAGCCAGCCGCAGAGCAGGATGGTCTTGCTGCAGTGTGGTACCAGCAGGTCGTTCCACAGGCATGACTTGTCCATGTTGACAGCCAAGGTCAAGGTACAGGATCACTACTCAGTCTCTTGGTCAGGAACAAGTAGACGGTCAAGGCAGGCGGCAATGATGCGAGGTTGGGAACGGAGTAAGAGGTCAGGGCTGGCAGCGAAGGAGCAGAATCAGGAACAGGTCCAGGGTCACAAGGGGAGGTCAACACTTGGGAAGGAAACACTTTGGAAAGCTTCCTCATAGGCATGAAGCACTAAGATGTGTGTGTGAATGCTGGGAGCCACCGGTCTTTATAGGAACCCGGGAAGTGGGTTGTGCCAATCAGTGCTGGCCAGCTGGGACAGGAGCAGGAACGTAGAGAGGTGAGTGAGCTCGGAAAGGGGCACCACCACATACAGGGGCATGGGTGTGCCTGTTATCTGAGAAGTAGATTGCAGGGGCAACCGTGACACTGGGACTACCTATCTACTTGGGGGCATGTGCATATTGTACGGCTCTTACGGAATATCTTTTTAAAATATGTGGAGTTCATGGCTCTCTCAGCCAAAAAGGTTCCTGACCCCTGTTCTAGACTCTCTCTGGTACGTGTAACATGTGTTTTGTTGTAGCCTCTTTCATGCAAACGCTTGGTGATTTCAGTTGCAGTTTGTACATAATGTTCCTCTTGCGTGCATATACGTTTAGCCCTAATGAATTCTCCCTTGGGCAGATTTTTAATTACATGGGGCGGATGACAACTGCTGGCGTGCAAGAGGGTATTGCCTGCAGAGGGTTTACGATACAAGTCACATATGACTTTGTGGTTAAATGGATTTCCTGTTAAACGTAAAAGTCCAGAAAAGAAATAGAAGTGGGGGAAGAAGAATATGTGAATTGAATATTGTAGTTATTGCTGTTGAGATAAGTAATAAAAGTTTTGATTTGTTCTTCAGCCCCCGTCCAAACCATAAGACAATCATCTATGAAACGACCATAGTATTTAATGTTACTGAGAAATGGATTGTCTAAAGTAAAAATTAATTCCTCCTCCAACCAAGTCATAAATAAATTGGCTAGTGAAGGCGAGAATCTGGATCCCATTGGGCAACCTTGTTTCTGTAAAAAAAAATTCATTATCAAAGGAAAAATAATTGTTGGTTAGTAAGAATAGCAAAACATCGAGAATAAAACATATACAGGCAGTCCCCGGGTTACATACAAGATAGGGTCTGGAGGTTTGTTCTTAAGTTGAATTTGTATGTAAGTCGAAACTGTATATTTTATAATGGAAGTTCTAGACCATTTTTTTTCTTTTGCCCCAGTGACAATTGGAGTTTAAAAATTTTTGGTGTAATTGGACCAAGAATTATCAATAAAGCTTCATTACAGACACCTTACAGCTGATCATTGCAGTCTGGGACTATAGTAAAGCATCCAGAGAGGTCACCAGAGGTCACAGTGGGCAGAGGGGTCCGTCTGTAACTAGGGGTTGTCTGTAAGTCGGGTGTCCTTAAGTAGGGGACCGCCTGTATATGTATCTGTAAAAGAACTATATTTCTGAAGATGGTACTGTATAGCTTGGATGGCTAGATGATGAGGGATGCAGGTGTATAAAGAAACAACATCACACGTAACCCAAAAAAAAATTTGATTTCCATTCAAAAGAATCCATAGTTTTCAAAACTAAATACGTGTGATGTTAGACAGATCCATTTCAGTCGTGTCCTGTTGGAAGCTTGTAATTCTAGTAGTTGCATTGTAGCAATTTTATCTTGAAAGTCTTTCATCTCTGAAAAAGACGTCGTACCTTGGAGATTAAAGAAAAAATTGGGCTGAGTTGATGTCTGTCCATCACTGTATTTTTGAAAAAAAAATGTTTTTTTATGGTGAGCAACCTCACAAATTTATTTACATCTTTGACAGTTTGATATAATTTCATCTTTGTCGAGGGTATAAAATGCAGACCTTTGGATAATATTCTCATGCATGCCGATTGATTGATCACAGAAAAGGAATTAACTATTTGTTCTTTCTTGGTTTTTTGTTTTCGTTCATTATTGTGTTTCCTGCCGGATCTGCGGTACCGTTTGCGTTTTTTGAACTCATCTGCATTTGATCATTTTTTGAACCCCTCCTTGTTTGAATCCCTGAAAATGAAACATTTTTCTGTGGAATAGTGTTTTCGGAGTCTGAAGCATCTGTGTAGGCATCTGAAGTGTCGTATTCCGTTGAACTGTTTAATGATCTGGGATTTTTGTTTAATCTCTTTTTCAGAATAGACCTGGGGTAACGATTTTCTTTCCAGGTATATATTTTATTCTGTTCATAGTCCCTCAGATCCCTTTCAAATTTTTGTTTTCTTTAGTGTGGTTATTGAATCTTCCAATTTCTGTAATGAATTGTTGAGTTTAGTTTGTAATTCATTAAGAGCAGGTATATTATGATGTTGCACTAATTCTTGTTGCAATGTTTGCATCTTGGTGTTCAAGTCTCCAAGTTTGGTTTCTTCCTGCTTAACGATTAATGCAATAATGACTTAATATTGCAGATAATCATTAATCTATTATTCTAAACCTCCGATGTGATTTGGTTAGTGATTTCTTGTGTAGTTTCCATATGTTGGTGCACATGGACTTCCCATAGATGTGTCCCATGATAAACCAAAAATAGAGGTCACTAAAACAATAACTTGCCATCACTGTCATCAGTGGCAGTTTTTTAATTTCAGCGACAAACTATAAGAACTATACATCAGTAATACATAATGTTACAGGTGATATGTAAATGTATCTAGTAGTGATGTAAGGATCATGTGCGGATGATGTGGCTGCACTTCCAGCAGCTCCCTGTAGAGGGCGACTTCTATCACATGTACATTCTGCATTACTGACAGCAACTTCCTTTTTCTTAATAGATTTTATGTCTTAAAATAACATTGATGCAAGGTAATTGTTTGTTTTCTGGTCTGAAACACCAACTTGATTTCTAATATCAATTGTCAAGTTAATAAATTTAGGATCAGAGGCCGACGTTGAATTAACATCTTATTTCCCCCCTTATCAGAAATTTTGATGACTATTTCCAGAACCTCTTATTAGTTAATGTACGAGCTCTAGAATTCATCAAGTCTCCTTAAACTTATCACTTTATATGTTCTGTATATATTGTGATCATAAATTAAGGCTGTTAGAATATCAGAGAACTCACACAGGAGAGAAACCCTTCTCATGGTTTACAATGAACAACGTAAGCGCACGACAGGGCTGTAAGATTTATTTTTGAAAGGAAAAGCGAATGTCAAAAAGAAGTATATTAAATTCATTCGCTTTATTAAATCATCAAAAGAAACAATAAAAACATTGTAAAAAGCACATATGAGTGCTATATAAATCCTAGTGTCCCCAGTATAGCAGTATAAGTTGAAAAACATGGTAGGGCAGGCTTATATGTATCCAGAAAATATTCATAGTAATTCAATAATAACCTGCACAAGTGTGGTTCAAAAAAACATTAAAAATGAAGCATAATCACAGCCATGCATTACCTAGGTAGACACAATCAATGCTGGACACTGGGGGCAAATATTTCCCACGCGTTTCGCCTGAATACACAGGCTTCCTCAGGGGTAGAAAGATGGTAGAAAGGCCAATCCTTGGAAACTCACCCAAACTAACCACACGTGTGATCCAGGTGTGCAGTGTGCGCTCCGTAAACCGGAAGTCGGTGATGCGTTTCACCCTTTCACTATGCGTGTCAAGTGCCGGAAGTGAGGAATTATGTCACTTCTGGTAACGCGACGGATACAAGGTAATGCGCTTACGCTAAAACCTGAGCGCGATTGGTTAAAAAGATAATACACATTGAAGAAAGTCAGGAGCTGTAATCAGTCAAGGAGGATCAGCGGAGTCGGAGGATCAAAATCCATATGACAAGGTGAGTGTATGGTGAGAGTGAACTGTAAAAACTTTTTTTTTGACAAGACGAAAAAGAAGGTTAGTGATCATCGATGGTCAAAGAATGTGTGTGTTAGAGTGATATGTTGTAGCGATGAAAGAAAGTGAAGTGAGATAAGGTAAATAGGGAAATGTTCAGTGTGATGGGAGTGAAATATGGCACGGATACGTTGTGTGCATCCCCGCGGAAGATTCATAGGAATGCACACAAGGCACACGTGTATAAGAGGTCCGAAAATAACAACTGAAACCTGTAGGGGGGACCAATAGTGGCAGTGTGAGAAGAAAACATGCAAAAACCCAAGAAACATGAAACCCAAGAAAAGCATGAACGGTGGTGGTGACTGACCAACTCAATCCTTATAAAAACCTGTAAGTAATAGGTCCTTGTTCAGACCACAGGGAGTGAATCGAGTAAATAGATCCATTTAGATTCTGATTTCACAAGTTCCTTTGTACGATTCCCTCCCCTTGGGTTCTGGTGGATTTTTTCTAAACCACATACCCGAAGGCTGTGATTGGATCCCCGATGTTCCTGTAAGAAATGAGTAGCCACAGTAGACAATGTCTTACCTTTTGTCAAGTCATTAGCAGCCGTCGGGATGGAAGAAAGATGTTGCTGTAGGCGTCGTCTCAATTCTTGTCCTGTCTGTCCCACATAAATACAGGGACAGGAGCACATAAGGATGAATACCACGTCTTTCGTTTAGCAATTAATGTAATCGCGTAACCTGAAATGGGAATGATTGTTAGGGTGAACAAATGTTTTTGGTGACCGTCATGCGGGGGCAGATCGAACAGTCCCCGCATGGGAATGAACCCTTCAAGCGTTGTCCCGTACCAGTGGACGCTGTGGGTCTCCGAAAGTGACTCGACGTGAGTATATCCTTCAAATTGCGTGATCTTTAGGAAACCAATTTTGGTCTGGTAGAAATGCGAGTCTGGTATCGCTCAAGAGAATGTCCCAGTTGTTTTGTAGGATTCGATAGATATCAGACCACTGGTTATTGTACGTGGTGATCAAACAAGGTTTAGAATCCTTGTGTCGTGTCCTAGGTGTTAGCAATGTCTGTCGGTCGCTCTCCCTGGCTCCTACGTATGCTTTTGCAATGACCTTTTTGGGATATCCTCTTGACCGGAATCGTTCAGTTAAATCCTTGGCTTGTGTGCAGAAGTCAGCGGTATTGCTACAATTGCGTCTGACACGTAGAAACTGGCCAACAGAAATACTTTCTCTTAAATGTTTCGGGTGGAAGCTAGAAAAAGAGAGTAAACTGTTAGTGGTAGTGGATTTTCTATATAAGGTGGTGGAGAGGTGAGTTCCCTCTCTATATATTTTTAAATCCAAAAAATCCACATGGGTCTCCGAAATGTGATGGGTCAGCAAGATCTTCCAAGGATTTGTGTTTAGAAGTTCGATGAATTCAGTGCAGCCATCACGGGTTCCCTGCCAAATTATGAATACATCATCGATGTATCTGTACCAACCTACCACACGGTGCGCTCCTCCCACCAACCCAAAAATAGGTTGGCGTATGAAGGAGCACACCGTGCCCCCATAGCCGTGCCAGAAATCTGTTTAAAGAATGCTCTGTCAAAGGTGAAATAATTTTGGCAGAGAATCAAGGACAAGAGGTCTATGATAAATGAATCGTGTCTACGATCCAAGGAACCCTCTTTGTCCAGGAAGTAACCTACAGCCTCAAGACCCACCTGGTGGCCGATGATGGTGTCGACGTCCAATGTGACCAATAATGCATCAGGGGGTATAGACTGTTTCTCAATTTGTTGAATAAGGTGCGTCGTGTCGCGTACGTAGGCTAGCAGTTTCATGACCAGAGGCTGTAAATAAAAATCAATGTAAGAACACAATTTTTTCATTCAAACCCCCAATGCCGGACACAATTGGCCTACCTGGGGGATCGCAGAGGGACTTATGGATTTTAGGTAGCATATAGAAGGTGGGAGTTTTTGGTACATCTACCGTCAGAAATGTATGCTCCTTTTTATTGATGATACCGAAGTTGAGGGCTGCCATCAGGGTCCGATCGATTTTGTTCTTGAACACCTGTGTAGGATCAGAGGGCAATGTTGTATACAAATTTCGATTATAAAGTTGGCGTCTCGCTTCTTTGACATATAGGTCTATAGGCCAAATGACCACATTGCCTCCTTTGTCGGCCTCTTTTATTAAATAATCCCGAGTGCAGACCGCTCCTGTCTAGATAGGTTCTCCATACGATTTCTGTCCAACTTTAAAACCTTTCATTTCATTCACAACTCGGTCGAAAAAAATCTGAAGGAAAAAGTTTAAAGCTAGGAGTATTCTGGGAGGGAACCCTCATAGGGAATGGTGTCCTGGATACATATAAGCCTGCCCTACCATGTTTTTGAACTTATACTGCTATACTGGGGACACTAGGATTTATATAGCACTCATATGCGCTTTTTACAATGTTTTTATCCTTTCTTTTGATGATTTAATAAAGCGATTGAATTTAATATACAGGCAGTCCCCGGGTTACATACAAGATAGGGTCTGTAGGTTTGTTCTTAAGTTGAGTTTGTATGTAAGTCGGAACTGTATATTTTATCATTGTAATCCCAGCCAGAACATTTTTGGTCTCTGTGACAGTTTGATTTAAAAAATGTTGGGTTGTCATAAGAACCAGGAGTAACAATAAATCTTCATTACAGACGCCTGTGATATGTTACAGCTGATTATTGTAGCCTAGGACTAAAGTACAGGAAATTACCAAAATCCAGAGGTCCGTTTGTAACTATGGGTCGTATGTAAGTCGAGTGTTCTTAAGTAGGGGACCGCCTGTAGTTCTTTTTGACATTCGCTTTTCCTTTGGATGTTTACAATATATTTATGACCCAAACCTTTGTCCATATATGGCTGTAAGAATTATGTGATCTATAAATTGTAGATGAAATTAGTGAACAGAAGTTACCGGATTCCGTTGTGTAATTTTTACTTTAGGAACAGACTCCAGGTTATCTGATAAAACTAAACATGACAATTGGCTTGTGATCGAACTTATTGCACAAATCATTCAGGCTTATGTTATATTCTGTTTTTCATTTGACTTGATTCCTTTAATGGGATGAAATTGGGATTCGGGGAGAGACATGGGATGAAAATTTGAATACTGTAGCGGATCCTACCTGTGTGGCAGTATTATAGTAGTTATATTCCTGTACATAGGGGGCAGTATTATAGTAGTTATATTCTTGTACATAGGGGGCAGTATTATAGTAACTAGCAAGAAAACAGTAATGGTAAACGCTGGCTCACCCGTGTCCTCGGTGTCGATATGGCAGTCCGAACTCCAAACCACGGCAGGTGCCTCCGGAAGCCGGCCTCTGTCCACAGGCCAAAACGAGCAGAAAAAACAAGTGGAGGATCCAGCACTCTGTATCATACGTGGAGACGGTAAGTAGATAAATCAAACTTTCTTTATTGTAGTTTAAAATTCATGCAGACACACGTAGCTGTGAAACGATCAACGCGTTTCGGCAGAAGCTGCCTTAGTCATGATCTATTTTGTACAAGTGAACACCAGGCTTTTAAAACACCCGCTCCGTGACGTCATGGGTCAGATGACCAAAACTGGGAGGGGTCAAGAACACATGCAAACAAAGAAAGTCATGTGTTGCCCAAGGAATCATGTGATATCCAGGACGTCACGGATCATATGGTCAAGGTGGGAGGAACAGTTCACACAAACAAGAGGAAACGGTCACCAGAACACTGACATCTGCCATCACTGTCACCCGGCAGTTTTTTAATTTCAGTGATACAGCGGCGTTGTATAATATCTGTTATAATTTCACCCTCCAAATGGTTTATAGTCAAGTGAAAAACAGATTTTCTCTGCCTGTGGTTTCATGGCTGGTTTTGATAGCCCGCAGGCGCTTAGCCGTGGGGCTAATGACTGCCTGCAGGTTCAGGCGTGAAAGTTTTGCAAGGTTTTCAGCAGGTGCAGCATGGCCCCTTTAAGAAAAGTTTGTTTATACCCCGGGTACATGGTCTACGTGATTGGGGGTGGGCTACAGGTGTGGGTGGTATCTAGGGGTGGGCAAAAGTGATAAAGCAGGCTGCAAGCCTGAGCTCACCATCTTTCCTGCGGATCTTCCCACCCTCCCTTCCCTATTTGTAATTATATCCAATGTCACAGCTGGCGGTTTTTATATCGGGTATGTGACCTACATGCCCTCTAGAAGGCGGCTCACGGGTGCCCGGGTTTATTTGTTATATGTTACAATGCTACTCTACGAGTAGGAGTTACTTGTTATAAGTTTAATAAAGCTGTGGCCGACTCTCTAGTCGTCATACCACAAAGTTTAAGGTTAAAACGTGTCTGTGGTCTTTTTTGGCTGAGTCAAAAGGGGACATTTGGGTGGGCCTATCTGGGTTTTGGGGAAAGGATATGCAGGCAGTTTTATTATTCTATGTGATTTTGTTAATGATTTTTTGTATTGTTGACAATCTTTGAACAAGTTTTCATATGTTGGTGCACATGGACTTCCCATAGATGTGTCCCATAATAATCCGAGACAGAGAGGAAACGGTCACCAAACACTGACATCTGCCATCACTGTCACCCGGGGCAACCGCACAATGTAACACAGTGATCAGATACTGTATAGTCTCCCAATTATGGAGATTAGAAGATTCTCCGCACCATTGTCTCCATGATGGATTATGTAGAATTCGCTCTTTGTATCAGACCCATATACATTCACAGGAAAAAGTTTGGGCTCTTCTATTAATCTTAATCATTTTTAGTTATCAACATTTGGGTTTTTGCAACAGCCATTCCAGTTTGATATCATATCCAATAACTGATGGACACAGGAATATTTCAGGATTGAAATGAGGTTTATTGTACTTACAGAAAACGTGTAATAGGCATCAAACCAAAAAGTGTAAGTCTGGGCACCTCAACCGGAAAGTGACAGTAATATTTAGTAGATCCTCCTTTTGCCTCTAGTCTCTTCCTGCAGCTTTGGATCCTGGATGAAGGTGTTTTTGACCTTTCCTCTTCACTAAACAATTCCAGTGCAGTTCAGTTTGATGGTCGCGGAGCATGGACAGCGCTTCCCATCATCCCACAGATGTCCAATGATCTTCAGGTCTGGGGACTGGGATGTAATTGTTCCTCTGCATGACGCCCGGGCAGATTTTGAGCTGTGTTTTGGATCATTGTCTTGCTGACTATTTCCAATACCTCTTATTAGTTAATGTACGAGCTCTGGAATTTATCAAGTCTCCTTACACTTATCACTTATATGTCCTGTGTATATTGTGATCAAAGATGAAAGCCAAGCTGTTAGAATATCAGAGAACTCACACAGGAGAGAAACCCTTGTCATGGTTTAAAATGAGCTCAGATGAACCACGTAAGCGCTCCATGGGGCTGTGAGTAAGAATTATGTGATCTATAAATTGTAGATGAAATTATTGAACAGAAGTTACCGGATTCCGTTGTGTAATTTTTTACTTTAGTAACAGACTCCAGGTTATCTGCTATTACTAAACATGACGATCGGCTTGTGATCTGAATATATTGCACAAATCATTCAGGCTTATGTTATATTCTGTTTTTCATTTGACATTGTATATTTAATGTGATGAATTTGGGTTTCGGCGAGAGACATGGGATGAAAACTTGAATAATGTAGCAGATCCTACCTGCGTGTGGGTTTAGCACTGAGGTCAGTGGATGAGATCCCTATCGTATCTTTGAGTAAGTTGGTGTCTAGAAAATCACTCCGGTGTTGGTCATAACTAATAGTAAACTGAAGTTCCCGCCAAACAAAATTCAATTGGGGATGGAAACTGAATGAAGAGTCCAAAAGGACACCCCCCCCATATGAATGATGATGTTGTCTATATATCCTTTCCACAAAATAATAGCCATGAAAGAGGTAATTTGTGTGTATGAAACGTTCTTCAAGGTTGACCTTGTAGTAATTTGCATATGAGGGGCCACATTGGACCCCATCGCGGTGCCTTTTATTTGGAGATGATAAAATCCTGAATAAGAAAGTGATTATCCCCCACAATGAGTGTGAGCAGCTCCATACACAACTGGACGTCTTGTGAGATGTAATGGGAGTCAAGATACTGGAAACTGCCCCAATACCAGTGAGATGTTGTACATAAGCCGGACACATCCCTGGTGACTTCTGGGAGACGTTTTGGATATCTGATATTAGGCTACATTCACACACATGTATGGGGGACGTATATACGGCCGATATACGTCCCCCATACACTTCTATGGGCTCACGGTCCTGTTCTATCATTTCCCGTGATATGGCGCCATGCTCTGTATCTTCCTATGGGGAGAGGCGGGGGTGAGCAGCGCTCATCCCCTGCTCTTCTCCGCAGCGCCAATGTATGCCCGCCGTACTATGGTACGGCGGGCATACATCGTGTGAATGTAGCCTTAGTGACAGGAAGCTTCCAGTGTCCAAGAGAAAGAGGGAATATATTATATAAAGGGCAGAAGGATATTCACGGCAAAGGGAGATGAGAGGGAATCGGAATAATGTAGCAGATCTAACACTGAGGTCAGTGGATGAGTTCCCCGTCGTATCTTGGAGTCTGTTGGTGTCTGGACAATCACTCTGGTGCTGATCAGAACTGGTGCTCAATTGATGTTCTGGCCAAATAAAATAAATTTAGGTATAGAAAGTGAAGGAAGAGACCAGAGCACCGCCCATATGTAAATGAGGTCTAGATATCCTTTCCACAAAATAATAATCATGAAAGAGGTAATTTGTGAATATAAAACTGTAAAAATTTTGCCTTGTAGTAATTTGCATATGGGGGCGCCACATTGGACCCCATAGCGGTGCCTTTTATTTGGAGATAATGACTTTCTTCAGGATTCCTATTATCCCCCACAATGAGTGTGAGGGGCTCAATGCACGATGGGACGTCTTGTGGGATGTAATGGGAAACTGCCTTAGTACCTTTTAGATGTTGCACCTAAGCCGGACACATCCTTGGTGACTCCTGGGGAGACGCTCTGGATATCGGGAGGTTTCCTGTATCCAAAAAATAAAGAGGGAAAACAATTGATTATGCGGTAAGAATTTTCTTGGCAAAGATTGGAAAGGGAGAGGAGAGGGAATATGTTGATGCCTCAATTGCCCCCCCCCCCCCCCTGGTGCTTTGGTCGGGTTTTTGGGTATTGTCTGTATAGATACTGTATAGTCTCCCAATTATGGAGATTAGAAGATTCTCCGAACCATTGTCTCCATGATGATTTATATAGAATTCGCTCCTTGTATCAGACCCTTATACATTCACAGGAAAAAGTTTGGGCTCCCCTTTTAATCTTAATCATTTTTAGTTATCAACATTTGGGTTTTTGCAACAGCCATTCCAGTTTGATATTATATCCAATAACTGATGGACACAGGAATATTTCAGGATTGAAATGAGGTTTATTGTACTTACAGAAAATGTGTAATA
>WNYA01001386.1:0-75612 GCA_019512145.1 Engystomops pustulosus
CAGGGTCACCTGATCAGGCCAGCCAACCACTGCTATCGACGTGTAAGGGTACCACGTCATGCTGGGTGGAGTGCAGAGTCTTTTAAAGGCAAAAGTGCAGATTCCTTTAGCGCACATACATCCAGATTTATATATTAGATACACATGGATTTTCCATGGATAGAAGTTGTCAGACTAACCTGATCTGCTTCTTTGAAGAGGTGAGCAGATGCCTGGATGGAGGAGCAGCTGTGGATATTGTTTTCTTGGACTTTGCAAAGGCATTTGACACTGTGCCTCACAGACGCCTGATGGGTAAAATAAGGTATAGTGGTTTGGCAGGAATAATTTGCAATTGGATTGAAAACTGGCTGAAGGATCGTATCCAGAGAGTTGTGGTCAATGATTCCTACTTACTATAGAATGGTCACCAGTTATGATTGGTGTACCCCAGGGTTCTTTGCTAGGACCACCATTATTTAATATATTTATTAATGATATAGAGGTAGGAATTAATAGCAATGTGTCTATTTTTGCAGATGACACCAAACTGTGTAGTGTAATACAGGCGGTCCCCTACTTAAGGACACCCGACTTACAGACAACCCATAGTTACAGACAGACCTCTCTGACTTCTGGTGAAGCTTTCTGAATGCTTTACTATAGTCCCAGATTGCAATAATCAGCTGTAAGGTGTCTGTAATGAAGCTTTATTGATAATCCTTGGTCCCATGACAGCAAAAAATGTTTAAACTCCAATTGTCACTGTTGGCCAAATTTTTTTTTCTCTGGATCTACAATTATAAAATATACAGTTTTGACTTACATACAAATTCAACTTAAGAACAAACCTCCGGACCCTATCTTGTAACCCGGGGACTGCCTGTACAGTCTATGGAGGATGTTCATAGGCTGCAGAGTGACTTGGACAAACTGAATGTTTGGTCATCCACTTGGCAAATGAGGTTCAATGTGGATAAATGTAAGGTTATGCACCTGCGGGCTAATAATCCACATGCAAAATATGTCCTTTGGGGAGTAAATCTTGGAGAGTCTCTTGTTGAGAAGAACCTGGGCATACTAGTATATCATAGTATGGTGGCTTACCTACATGACACACTGTATGTATATTTTTAATGGAAGAAGAACAAAATTCTTTTTGAATTTTTATCGGAAGTGCCACAGATGTTCTTTTCTTTGGATTACAGGCAGTCTCCGGGTTACATACAAAATAGGGTCTGTAGGTTTGTTCTTAAGTTGAATTTGTATGTAAGTCGGAACTGTATACTTTATCATTGTAACCTCCAGCCAAATTCTTTTTGGTCTCTGCGACAATTGGATTTTAAAAATGTTGGATTGTCATAAGAACCAGGATTAACAATAACGCTTCATTGTAGAAACCAATGATAACTGTTACAGCTGTTTATTGTAGCCTAAGGCTAAAGTACAGTAAATTGCCAACATCTAGAGGTCCGTTTGTAACTATAAGTCTTATGTAAGTCAGGTGTTCTTAAGTAGGGGACCGCCTGTACTTGGTATATCATAGATTAAATTACAGCATGCAAGATCTTGTCATGTACCAAAAGTGGTATGGACTTTCGTGATAGGGATGTAATATTACCGCTGTACAAGGCACTGGTTCAGCTTCACCTGGAATATGCCGTCCAGTTCTGGGCTTCGGGCGATAAAAAGGATGTCCTGGAGCTGGAGAGGGTTCAACAAAGAGCCACAAAAATGATAAGGAGTATGGGGGGGTATTAGTTATGAGGAAAGATTAAAACATCTACATTTTTTGAGTCTGAAAAACAAACGACTACGAGGAAACATGATTAATTTATATAAATATATGAATGGTCCATACAAAAAAATATGGTGGTAAGTTGATCCAGATTAAATCAAATCAAAAGACGAGGAGCACTGTCTTTGTCTGGTGAAAAGAAGGTTTAATCAGAGGCGACAGCAGTGGCGTAACTAGGAGAAGCAGGGCCCCATAGCAGGCTTCTGCATGGGGCCCCCTTCTCACTAAAGAAATATACATATTTGTATACTCACACATGCAAGTTATAATCACACATTTATACACACATATAGAGCATATATATATATATATATATATATATATATATATATATATATCCATGTTATGCTGTGCAATGTGCAGCATAATACGTATATAATGGTGCACATCCTCCACTCTTTAGTATGTCAGGTAGGATGACGGGGCCTCCTGACACTGTGGGCCCCATAGCGGCTGCTATGACTGCTACCACCGTAGTTATGCCCCTGATATACACATATATACAGACACATACACACACACATACACACACATATACAGACACATACATACACGCACACACCATATACACATATATACAGACACATACATACACACACACACACCATATATACATATATACAGACACATACACACACACACCATATACACATATATACAGACACATACACACACACGAACTGTCAATCTGTGGAATAGCCTGCCTCAGGCTCTGGTCACAGCACAGGCAGCAGAGAGATTCAAGAAGGACTTAGATGCCTTTTTACACCTAAATAACATTGATGGCTATGTTATATAGAATTGTTTCCCCTAAATCTCTTCCTCGTCCATTCCCTTCCCTTCCTTCTTTGAACTTGATGGACATTGGTCTATTTTCAACAATTTACACTATGACATTATTAAACAAATGCCAAAAAATGCAGCCAGCCAATATGCTACAAATGCACTATAGTGTAATGTATGTACAGGCAGTCCCAGAGTTACTTACAAGATAGGTTCTGGAGGTTTTTCTTAAGTTGAATTTGTATGTAAGTCGAAACTATATATTTTATAATTGTAACTAGAGATGAGAAAATCGATTCTAACGATTCTAAATTTATTTAGAATTTCAGGAAAACTTTGATTCGTCACGAATCTGAAGTTTACAGTGATTCATGGGAACGAATTTCAAAATTTTTCTTTACATTTTTTTTTTTTCGCGTTATTAGCAAAATGGCAGTGAGCACAATGTGTTACATGGGGCAGAGAACTCTGGGAAGAAGAAAGGAACATGGGGGTACTGTTCCTCACTGTATGGGGGCAGTGTTCCTCACTGTATGGCGGTAGTGTTCCTCCTGTATGGCAGTAGTATTCCACACTGTACGGTGGTAGTGTCCCTCACTGTATGGGGGTAGTGTTCCTCACTGTATGGAGGTAGTGTTCCTCACTGTATGGGGGGTAGTGTTCCTCACTGTATGGGGGTAGTGTTCCTCTGTATGGAGGTAGTGTTCCTCACGTATGGGGGTAGGTCCCTCACTGTATGGGGGTAGTGTCCCTCACTGTATGGCGGTAGTGTCCCTTACTTTTGGAGGTAGTGTCCTCAGTATGCTGGTACGGTAGTTCCCTCACTGTATGGGTGGAGTGTTCCTCACTGTAATGGGTGGTGGTAGTGGTAGGTAGTGTCCCTCACTGTATGGGGGTGTAGTGTTCCTCACTGTATGGCGGTAGTGTTTCCTCCGTGTATGGCAGGTAGTGTTCCACACTGTAATGTGGTAGGTCCCCACTGTATGGTGGTAGTGTCTCTTACTGTATGGCTGAGATTTACTCATTGTATGGCCGGTAGTGTCCCTCACTGTACGTCGGTAGTGTCCTCACTGTATGGCTATTTCCTCACTGTTATGGTGTATTCTCACTGTGTGGCAGTAGTGTCCCTCACTCTTTGGCGGTAGTGTCCCTCATGTATGGCCTCCTGTTCAAAAAAGTTTGTTTTATTTTGCCATATTCTGGCGGGGGTAATAACTTTAATTCCATTACGGGGTTAGCAGCATTTTGTTTTTTTGAAAAATGTTATTATATTCAGACACGGCAATAGCTAATACTGTATGTTTAGATTTATGCTGTTTATTATTTTATATCAGTTCTAGGGAAAGGGGGTGATTGAGTGATTTGAATTTAAGGGGTTTTTTATATAATTTTTTTTTACTTTTTTTTTTTATTTTACTATTTTCAGATCAGGTTGTCTGATTATCTATATATACTGCCTCTGCCATACCAGTATTGGGTGTGGATTTCTCTCCTCATCATGGCCATCACGAACCAGGTGCTAACCAGGTCAATCGAATTTACATAAATCATACATCTGTAATTGCACCCCAGACAAAAAATTTTTGGTTGCTGTGACAATGAATTTTTAAAGTTAGATTGTCATAAAACTGGATTTGACTAATAAGTTCATTGGCGATACCTTTATAATGTTATGAGCTTTGTTGTGCCTAGGAATAAATACAGTAATTACCAACATCCAGATGTTCGTTTGTAAATGGTGGTTTCTGTATGTCGGGTGTTCTTAAGTAGGGGACTGCCTGTAATTAAATATGGCACTTGAACATTATTGCATATGCATATATATATTATTGTATTTATAGTATACCTACACTAATGCATATGATCTCCCAACAGACTGCGTACCAACTCCATGATAGCCAGCTCTATTCCCAACACACACCACTGTGAAGTGCATTTCACATAATGGAGCGCAATGGTATGTTAGAGGGGTGAGATATTTAAAGGCCACCTACCACCACAATCTACCTATAAAGGTAGATTGGGTGGTAGGTGGATCAACTATGGACGTTGAGGATAGCCTTTCGGCGCGCAGCACCGCGCCCTCGAACGGCGATCTGCGTCTGCGCATGGCAGAAGAGCAGGCCCGCTCCTGCGCGGTCACTGCTCCGAAACAGGCGCGGGACTGTCTTTCTGCGCCTGCGCAGACGCAGGGATCACGGACGAGGGCGCGCAGCTACGCGGAGCTGCGCGCGAAGATGGTGAGTAGGAGGGGTAAAGTGCTAACGGGGTGTGAGTAGCGCCTCGTGTAACTCAGATGCGGCTACTCCAGCGCCCAGTAGCCGCATAAGTAAATTCTGATATATATCTATAAAAGTTATCAAAAAATGGCACGGAATGAGGATTAGCCCTTAAAAGAGCTTCCTCACGTCCCATTGATCAACCTACGCCCAATTACCTTTATAGGTTATCTACCTTTAAGCCCTTATAACCGACACTAGTTTTCAGCTCAATGACCAGACTCGATTTTTCAAATCTGCCCCGTTCACGATAATGTTATAACTTAGAACACTTTAACATAACAGGTGATTTGGGAAGTTTTCTCATGAAGCATTGTACTTCATGATACTGTGAATATTTAAGTGATAAGTTTTACGTTCACTCTGAAAAAAAGTGAAAATTTGGCAAAAGTTGTAAAAATATCTTTCAAGGAACATGTCTGCTTTATCTGAGATGATATTTTATGTGTCCTCATCATTTTCTAGGATGTTATGATGCGCAGAAAATGTGGGTGCCATTTTTCTCATTTTCATGAAAACCCAAAACTCAATCTTTGAGGGACAACTGGCGGTAATAACTTTTTAATTCGTTACGGGGGTTAAGGGCAGTGAAACAATGTTTTATATTTTTGATAGATTGTGCATTTTCAGACACGGCAAAGCTAATATACACCAACAGTCTTAGGTCACCTGAAAGAGGAAGTTGAGTTTAAGAAGTTTTGTTTCTTTGTGCAGGAGAATAGGAGATATGTATACCATTATATTTACAATCAGCAATTGATCTTCAATACGGACCCCCATTTCGAACTTGCTACTTCAACTGTTAATATGTCCAGTTCTGTGGCACTTACACATTTACAACCTTATGTGGACAATCTTATCTTTGACAACCACTTATGCTCATGTTATTAACTCCATCCTACCCAAATAATCAGAGAACACACCTGCACTTGTTTGGGGATCTTTTACTTTCAACAATTGAGCGCGCAATAAACTTTCTGCTGCTGCAATATTCCTCCAAAGAGTAGGGGGAGTGGCTTGGGCGTAACTTCCATTTGCGATCAGGCAGAAATAGGTAGAATCAAGCAGTGTGTGTGCTCTATCCATAATCAAATTGTTGTGACGCATCAGGTAGCAAACAAGCAAAATAGTAGAGAGGTACTCAGGACAAGGCCTCAGGCTTTACTGCTTCGGGAATTCCTCTGAGGCAGAAGTTATCTCCATATTACGATCTCCATGGCTGCACTTTCCGCTGTCTAGAGGCCTCCACCATCTTTGATATTTCCGCCGCTGGAAACAGAACTTGGTGAGCTTCAGTGGTCTCTTTTTTTTTGACCCTTTGCCATTCTCCGGTGCACTACTTCTGGGTTCCGGAGGGTGGTTTTGCTGAGTGTGCATGCGGCTTTGTGCCGCTGGAGACCACTAGACAAAGCGAGTCCGCTTCACACGTCTGGCTCTATGCGTCGCTAGCCTGCCCCCGAGGCCAGTGTAAATTTTAAGCTCTTGGTATGGGGACAGCAGGTCACCTAAGTGTGTCCAGGCCAATATGTCTCTAGGGGTCTAATTGGAAGGTGGGATAGACCAGCTTTGTGCTTGGATCAGAGGACAGCCCTATCATTAATGAGAACCCAAAGCCACCAGCAAGCCGATAGTAGTATCTTGATTAAGGTTGGATATCAGTAGTTAGATCTTGTGACAGGATCTCTTTAGGTATTCATGTCCTTCTGCATGAGGGGTTGGCGGCAGACGCGGTTCCCTTTGTTAGAAGAGCCCTTGCCAAGGACTGTGTGGGTGGTGAGAATCTTGACCTGGTGTGGAGAGGATACTAGCACCATTCTGCGGGGGAAGATGGTGAAGAGACAAGGGCACACTGGAGCGAGGAGAAGCAGCCTCATCGCGAAAGTGTGCACTATCTTTGTTGAGCTCCTTTTCAAAATAAACTCCAGTTACACTGCTCGGCCTGTACCTCGTCAGGGTGGCTAGGACTTCGGTCCCCAAATGCAGGTGAGAATGCACAGCATGCAGGTGCGTTTTCTGTAGCTTTGTGATGGGGTCAGAAGAGCTCAAGAATCAGGCAGCCATTCAGTCGCAGCCAATACATGCCCATATTCATTATTTTGTAATATTTTGACAATAAATCAAACTGGTATTGACAGGTGTAGGGTGCAGTTACATTATCTCCCTCATTAAAATCATACTGATTATACTCAGTAAATGACTGACTACACGAATAGTCCTCCTTTGTTGAGATTGAACTACTTCTGGGGGTCCTTAATCTGATATTTTTCTGTGATAAAAACATCAGCCGTATAAATTACATGGAAAGAAGCTGAATCAAATAGTGATTAGAAGTTGCATTGAGTGGGGCGTGGCTATGTGGCTATAACATGCGCCATGTGAGACCGAGCTCGCAGCACCCACCGCGAATAAAGCAGGCAAAACTAGCTACAAACGCCAGCCAACCTGAGCAAATGCCCACAGGACATCAGGGCACACACGGTCATATGTGAGGGGGGAAAAAGAACAGGCTATTATAAAGCTATTAAAACAGTACTTTAATGCCGGCCTGGCCAGAAAACACGAGGTAACGGCTCCCCGACTAACATGCAGGCACACGCTCTTAGAATATGTTTGCCACCTTCCAAGCTTTGAAAGAATATGCATCAGAAATTATCCCGAAAGCTAGATTGAGGAATGCTGAGATCACTATTTAGAAAGATTCTCCACTTTGATAAACTTCTCCAGGGTTCCATAGATGAGCTTGGAGATAGTTTCTCACACAGAAAAACAAAATGACGGAATCACCAACACTTTAATGATTAGCAGACTCTTATTAAATCACTTGAAAGATGCAGTCTCTGCTATCCAGGCTAAAAACATCATTTACTAAGGGAGATCCGCACTACATCGGCAATTACCTGCGATTCTGATGTGCGGCGCATTTAGGAAGGGTTTTGGCGCACAGGATCAGATATTTTGGCACATCGGCGCCGCTTTCAATCGACACAAACGGGAAGGGAGGCGGACGATCCGACGGATTCGGACAACGCACAGGGATTTAACAAAGGCAGTTTGTGTCGCAAGACCCACTTGACAAGCACGGCGAAAAAAAGAAGGAACTCGCGGACCTCGCGGGGGAAACAACAGATGCAGGAAAATCGGGCACAAGCTCCGGACTCTCTTGGTCAGACTGTCCGGATCGGGGGTCGCGACGGACCGGGTAGTAAATTTGCGCCCAGAGGATCTCAACAGGAAACCAGTGAAAATTAGAGGATTTTAGAGATCGTCCCAAACTCCAGATACGGTCCTAAATACTGCAGATGATGAAAGTTACTACCACACCTTGTCATATTAGAGCTCAGCATAGATCGTTAGATCCGTATAACAAGCCAAACATCTTCCAGAGCCATTTCCAGGCTATTACTAGCAGATTCACATTTAACCACTTGAAAGAACAACTATTCACTATAACACTCAGGAAGCTCAAGCTCTACCAACAGCATATTAAGTAATTAACCCGAGGTTCGCGACCGCCCGCCGTGTATTCACGGCGGCGGTCGCGTTCGCTATGCATGCGATGAGGGCTCGGGGCCGAGCACTCTCCAAGCGCTATATAAATAACAGTAATTATTATCCGGGCAAGAGCCTTACATAAAAGGATAGCCTGAGTATACCCCTAACCCACGCATAATTCTATATCCTTTCATGAGTATAAACTAATATCCTAACGCTAAGTCCAAATAGCCCTTCTAGGAATTATAATGTAGAAGGAGGCATTGAGTATCAAAGGGAATATATATATGCATACAAGAAACGCATGTTAAGTGTAAAAAACTCTCCCAAAAGCACATGCACTTTTCCATAAATATTTTTTCTATTATGGGGAAAAAAAAAACAGGTATCCTTATTTCATTTAAAGACCCCATGCACTTTCGGTGCATACCCACCCTAGTGAATTTATACGCTCCAACTACTGTGGCACTTAGAAAAGTTAAAGCGGTGCATTGCTTTTGTGCAGAGATTTTAATACCTTAGCCTATGTTAACTAGACACGACCATGGAGGGTCACATATCATGAAAAAATTTCACATACTACTCACCATGACAAGGTACATATTAATCGTATGACATTGATTAAACAGAAAGAATGTTCATTGGATAGAATGCTCTCTTCCCAAGATTTGGAAATATCCATGTCAGATTAGGACAAAACCTCCAGGGCCCAGATGGACCTTTTAGAAGACTACCACTCACCGCCACTCTTAATAAGATACCCTGCCTCAACGGGGGGGGGGGGGGGGGGGGGGGGGGGGGGTGCTCGGTAACATTTAATTTCTATCAGCCAATCACATGGCGGCAAACTCAGTGCAGTTTAGGCATGTATACATGGTAAAATACAATCTACTGAGTCCAAACCAGCAGCACAGTATGGGGAGAAAGGTGTATTTGAGTGCCTTTGAAACGTGGGCATGGTTGTTGTGCCAGAAGGGGTGTCTGAGTATTCGAAACTGCTGATTTACTGGGATTTCACGCACAAACCATCCTAGGGTTGACGAGAAATGGTCCGAAAAAAGAAAAACATACAGTAGCGGCCAGTTCTGTGGGCGGAATGCCTTATTGATGCAGAGGTCAGAGAGGATTAATGGGCCAGACTGGTTCGACTGTAGAAAGGCAACAGTGACTCAAATCGCACACCCGTTTACAACCAAGGTAGCAGAAGAGCATCTCTGAACGACACAGTATCGTCAGAACTTGAGGCAGATGGGCTACAGCAGACAGACCACACCGGGTGCACTCCTTCAGCTAAGAACATGAAAACTGGGCTACCAATTTGACACAGCTCATCGAAATTGGACAGTAGACAAACGTTTCTGGTTGCTGAGTTCTCGATTTCTGCTGACACATTCGGATGGTAGGGTCGAATTTGGACGTCAACAACATGAAAACATGGACCACCTCCTTGTATCAACGGTTAGGCGGCGTGGTGGTGGGGTGCATGTGTGGGAATATTTTCATGGCACTCTTGGGCCCCTTGGTACCATTGAGCATGTTGCAATGCACAGCCACCTGAGTATTGTTGGCTGACCATGTCCATCCTTTTTATACCACAACTGAACCCAAATCTGATGGCTACTTTCAGACAGGATAATGCGCCATGTCATAAAGCTGGAATCATCTCAGACTGGTTTCTGAACATGACAATGAGTTCACGTACTCAAAACGGCCTCCAATACCAGATCTCAATCACAATAGAGCATCTTTGGGATGGTGGGGAACGGAATTCGCATCATGGATGGGCAGCCGACAAATTGCGGCAACTGTGTGTGCCATCAGTCAAATGAGGACCAAAATCTGCTGAGGAATTCTCAGCACCTTTTTGAATCTATGCCATGAAGAATTGAGGCGTCAGTTACTGAGGGCAAAGAGGGTCCACCCGTTTACTAGCAGGGGGGGGGGGGGGGGGGTGGTGACCTAATAAAGTGGCCAGTGAGTGTATAACCATAGTTCTTAAAGCATAAGCTTAAGAAATACTACTATTTTAATTAACCATGCCATCGGGATTCACTCCCTCCAGCACCATCGAAAGACCAGAGGGCCATAATTTACTACAACATTTTGAAATAAATAATACCCCAGCTGCCTTTATTAACTGTGTAGGGTGAAAAGCAGTAGTAGCTGAGAATATTTTTCTCAAATATGCCAAATTCGGCTTAAAGGACCATATTTTTTATGGCCATAAAAGCGCATATTCTTCCCCTTAGCCATTGTATTGTAATATTAGAGTACATTCTAGGAATTTAACCCTTTCACCGCGGCAGATATCCTTATCCCCCATTATGTTCATACTATCATTGAGCCTCTTACAGGAAGACAGGTAATCAAAGTAAAGGAATTAAAGTATTACAATAGAAATTAGATCATAAAGTTTGTCACCGACGATATTGGGGCTTATTTAATATGGGTTTTTGCGTGGATCACACTTTCTTTGTATGTACCGATTTTCGGGATTTGCGTAGCTTTGACAGGTATTAATACGGTGTCTTGCTTGCTTGTGTGTACACATCGTATAGTGGTGCAGCTGCGCGGCTTCATTGCGACAAAAATCGCTTGGGGCATGCTCGTCCGACGGCTTCAGACTGAGCCCGCAGTAATTTTCATTTTCAAATGCACGGGGAAGAACAGAAAGGGGTTTTTTTGAAAAGTCCAGGACCTGAGCAGGGAAGCCGCACATGCAGGATATCAGGTGCACAATCTTAGTGTCATGCGCAGAGTGCACTTCCGCTCCGGCAATGCACTTCAGGAATCAACACAGGACAGAAAGTAAATGTGCTCCATTATTATTGTGTACTGAAACACATGCCTACCGTACATCTTTGATTTAATTGAAGCTAAAACAATATCGCTGGGGAGAATGTGGGACTTCTGTTACTGTGGTGCTAGCAGCGTCTCGACCTCCGGCGCGTATCTGCGCAAAACTACCACCTCTTCATCCGCTACCAGCGTCCTCGGCCGTGCGCCCCGGCAGCGGCTGCAGACCTCGTGTCTGTCTAGCAGTTGGCGGGTTCTGATGCTGGGATTGTGGTATTCTGCATGGGCCTGCTATTGTCTGGTTATTCTGCACCATGAGGGGTTATGTCCCAGACAATGTCCAGCTCCTATCAGGTTGGCGAGGTGGGGTTCTGTATGGAGGTGGGGTCTGCTGCATAATTGCAGCTTCACTAGTCCTGTGTCCAGTGTTTGAATTCCCTTACATCGTTTGATCGTGATATAGTTTTCAGCTGCTCTGTGTTGTATTGTTGTGATATCAGCTAGTTTTTGAATTGACTCTTTTCTACTGATTTGCTCTGAACGTACCCTACCGTTGTGAACTCGGACTAGTTTAACTGCTTACTTCCTTTTTTTGTGGTTGTATGGTTGTCAGTCTGTTCGTGTTTTCGCCATCCCACACGTATAGGTGTAATTCGAAGTCTTCAAGTAGGTCGCCACGGTTTAGCGTGGGGAAAGTTATAGAAAGGCCAGAGGGTTGGGGCAATCTCAGGGCACACTATCCCTGTCTTCTGTGTACCCAACTCTAGGCCCCCATTCACACTTGCGTTGGGTTTTTCACGCGCGCTCTCTTGCGACGGCTGTTGAGGTGCAGAACTTGGCATGAAAAACTGAGACACGAACAAACCATGACTGAAAACTGTTGCACTCTGATGCAAATGTCGTTTTTTCATGACCAAACCCGTTTCACTCTCCTAATCAAACTCTGAAGTGATCTGGCAACGCAAGTGTGGAAGGGCTAAGTCATATTTCTTAGGAGAGTGGTTGGGTGGATATTACCAGGAAAACTTGTGATTGTAAAGGCCCCTTCCCACTGTGCGTGCGATCAACTTGCAAAAGAGAGCCGTCTAGAATTTAAACGCGCGTGTAAAGAACGCGCGTGTGTGTGCTGAAAAGATAAAAGATACAAGTCGAGAAAGACCATTGTACCATGGGTCAGAGTGCAATGCAAGTTCTAAGCCTCAAGCACGCGCAGATACAACCAAAGTGTGAAAGTGGCCTTAGAGTTGGAAGGGGCCTTATAGTTGTGTTGGAAACGAAGGTGGAAGTGCGCCTTAGAACTGGAGAAAGGAAAAAAATAACTATACCTAACATATCCGGAAATAAACGGTTTCACATGAAACACCTTCCATTATCTAATCCATTTAATACCCACCCGGGTCGGATTTGGGGTGCAAGACCCACCAGTGTAAATTAATTCTAGGGCCCCAGCTGCTTCATGATACGTGCGAGCCACCCCCATGTATATTCTCTATAGGTTTTTGACGGCGCAAATTGGAAAGGTGTGAATGAAGCCTGTGGCCATGTTCACACATTGCCGTTTTTTGTTCAACCACTTGGAAAGACGATTGTCCTCTTCCATTGATGCATGTTATTTTTTGCCATTCAGACACACTAATTTAAATTTCTGCAACAAAAAAAAACCGGTAATGCAGTGAACACAGCCCAGGCTTCTGAACACTCCACTTTTGCAGTTTTGGGATCGCAAACATGGTCCACATGGCATTGTTTAAGGTTGCTTGTAGAGAGAGCGAACATACTCGCCGAGCTTGATGCTCGTTTCGATCATTATCCGTACTCGAAAACTGCTAGTTGCGCGGACGAATACTTCGCCCGCTCGCGAAAAATGGCATCTCCCATTTTGCGCGCCAGAAAACCGAGCCATCACAGCCAGAGAAGACCTGCACTCAACCAGCATGACGTGTACCCTACATGTCGATAGCCAATGGTTTGCTGGCCTGATAAGGGACCCTGGAATAGACTAGCCATGCCTCGCTGCTGGCGGAGCCTCATTCCTGTCTGGATGCCCGCTACGAGAGGCGTGCTGGTCAGGAAAGCGTTTAGGGGTTCTATACACTCAGTGTTAGGCAGGAGGGATTCTACAAGAACCAACAGCCCTTCTTAGGGCTACAATACGTTATATTGCACTTTTTTTGTGTTGCTGTGGCTGGGATTGTAGCCATAGTAGTAGAGTAGTACATATGTGTGAGGAATTTGCAGGAAACTTGACCGTTTGGTTTAGCTCTTAGTGACACACATATCCACCTCAAAACACCGAATGGGACAATTTATTAGGGGTTTTGTTTGAATTAGGCACAGCTATTGATTTTGTTTTTTTTTTACAGTTATTTCTTTTTATAACTCAAGTATCTGGCAAAGCAGTGTGCTTTCAGTGTGCTCGGAAATAGCCATAGGGGAGAGACCCAACGGCTGATTGGCTCTACATAGCGTTAATTTTACTTTTTTGTGTTTGACTTGTGGCTGGGCTTGCTGCCATTAGTAGTGCAGCTAGTACCATATTTGTGAGGAATTTGCAGAGGACTTGCACCATTCGTGTTAGCTCTTGTGACACACATATCCACCTCAAAACACCGAAGTGGACAATTTATTGGGTTTGATTTGAATTAGGCACGTTCTGCGAATATTTTTTTTAAGTTTTGTATTTTTCTTTTTATAACTTAAAGTCATCGGCCACAGACACAAACTCCGGGTGTCCTGTCAGTGTAGTGTTAGGAAGATAGAAAACTAGCAATAGCATAGGATAGCATCGTTTTGTTTAAAAAAAAAAAAAAAATAAGTTTATACTTTAATTTTGAAAAATGTTTAACCGAGAGGGCTAGGGGAAGAGGATGAGGTGTGGACGTGGGAGTCCAACTACTGCAGGGGTCAGGGCCCGGTCCTGGGCGGGGTGGAAACACCTGCTGATGAGGGAGCGGGAACGCGCAGAGATAACACTCCCTAGGTTACATCATGTCTCAAGTTACTGGGACTCGTGGTTAGAGCAATGTTGAGGCCAGAACAGTGCGAAGAGGTGATGTCAGTGGATTGCGGACAATGCTTTCTAGCCATTGTCCACCCAGTCACTCTCCACGCAGTCACCCATGTCATGAATCAGCACTACTCCAGCTCCCCGCCTCAGCCTCCTCACCCCAGTCTGCCCCCCTCCCAGCCAAATTTGCATTTGAACCGCATACTCTGAGGAACTGTTTTTTCTGGACCCTTCCCAAGTCACAAACCATTGTCCGGTTGCTGCTGGACTACTTTTCCGATGCCCAGGTTTTCCACCGATCGCATCTGTGGGTGATATGATGACTATTATTGCGTAGTGGGAAGAAGTGTGTAACAGAGGGTCGGAGATGAGGGAGACACGGTTGTCGACAGTGGTTGTGAAGTGGTTGTCAGGGCAGGAAGTCCGAGGGGATGAGCAGACTGGGGATGAAGGATGATGAGAGGTGACAGACCCAAGCTGGGTTGATAGGCTGGGTGGAAACAGTGATTCTTAGACGGAGGACGAGTCCTATACCAGAACAGGTTGGAAGAGGCAGTGGTTACCTCGGTCCAGGCCACTCCTCTTCCTCCCACCCTCTCCCACCTCTCATCCGAATTTACATCCGTGGGCATGCGCATCAGTCCAGGAGCTCTAGGACAGCAGCCAGTGCCATCACTAAGCGCAAGCAGGCGGTGCTCAAACTGCTGAGTCTAGGCGATAAAAGGCACACCGCCAAGAGCTCATTACAGGGCATCACCGCGCAGACATGATCTGTGGCTTGCTCCGTCGAACCTGAAGCCAGACGTAACATGGTGGCGGCTCTGCAATCGGCGAATGGACACATGTGCCATGCCTGGCCCATGTGTTAAATCTCATAGTTCAGAGTTCCTCAAGACATACCCCAATCTGTCAATTTGCTCACGAAGGTGCGCCAGTTCAGGGAAGTCACTGCACAGATGCTGCACACTATCAGGGACAGCGCAGCGCGCCTCCAATGCCGCCTCACCAACTGTTGTGAGCGTTGGCAACGAGGGGGAATTCAACATTAACCATGTTATCCAGAGTTTACCAGCATCGCAAGAGCGATTGACAGACTGCCAGATGTCAACTTCCACCAGAATGGTGGTAGTCAAGTCAGTCAGCTTCCTCAGTCTACAATGAGGAGTGTGACGTGGGAGGTCTGATATCTGTCAGTGTGAGGAACTTTGAGGAGTCAACCCAGATGGTCAGTGGCGATGCCGCCATCATCAGCCTCACCATCCCGCTGCTTGCCCTGTTGAAAACACTTCTGGTCAGCATGAAGTCGGAAGCTTTGCGGTCGTCACCAAGAGACGGGGAAGAAGATTCCCTTGTTGATAGCCAAAGCACCCTCAGTCTGTTTTCAGCGCATATCGGAGGAGGTGGAGGAGGATGAGGAGGAAGAGGAGGAGAATGTTGGCGAGACACAGAGGGGACCATTGTTCATCCTTCAATGTTCAGCGTGTATGGGCCGAAGAAGAGGAGTTGGAGGAGGAGGAAAATGGAGCAGAGTCGGCCATTGAGGGATGTGAATTCTTGCGCGTTGGTAATCGGCGCATATGCGCAGATTTCATGCTAGGCTGCCTATCCGTGAACTGCGTTCAAAGAATTATTCCAGCACCGTTATGGGTATTCACTCTCCTGGACCCATGGTACAAGCAAACTTTCCACTCTCATCCCTGGAGAGGAAAGAGGAGTGTGGAATGCATGAATACCAGCAGGCCCTGTGCACAAGTGAAACAGTATTTCCCTTCTGACAGCGCTAGTGGACGAGGCGTACTTCGCGGGACAAGTAGCACAAGGGAGAGTAGGCGAGCAGGCAGCGTTTTCACGTACGCTTTACACAGGCCTGCCAGTTTTATGTCACCCCAGCAAGACACTGTCACCTGTCCCCAGTATCGGCAGAGTAGGGCTGTACTTTACAGAAAAGATGGTGAGGGAGTACGTAGCGACCTACCATCGTCCTAATGATCACACAGCTCCCTACAACTACTGGGGTTTCAAAAGCTGGACATGTGGCACGAAACTGGGCTGTAGCCTTGGAGGTTCTGCCCGCCCTGCCGCTAGGTGTTGTCCGAGCGTGTTTTCAGTGCAGTGGTGCATCATCACCGATAAGCGTAAACGCTGCGACTGACGCTATAAAGATGATAAAGCCTGGATTTCTCAGAATGTCATTCTTCACAGGTGAAAGAAGCTCAACTGAATATGTATGCACTCCCTCCTCATTTTCCTCCTTCTCCTCCTCTTGTACACTAAAGCCGAGGAAACTGGCTATTTTTTTGCCAGGGCCAACTGGCTCTAGCTATAGTAATCTATGTATTTAATTTTTGGAGGGGCCACTACCCGGTCCTCTGTTTTAAACAATTTTGGGAGTGCCACCTAAAGGCAACTCAATCTATTTAATTTTTCTGGAGGACCACCTACCTGCTCCTCTGGTTTGAAAACTTTTTGTACTGCCACTACAGGCACATCCAAATTAATTGTCTCCATAGCAGCCTCCACACGTAGTCTTTTTAGCTGCTACACACGTTGTTCTCCATTGCTACCTCCACAGTCATCGCCATAGCTGCCCCCAAAGTCGTCCATATAGATGCCTCCATACATGGTTCCCCTTATAAAAACGAGCTTGTGTCCGGCAGAATTTGGGTTGTTTTTCATGGCTTCCACATCAACTTTTAACTTGTTTGTCGCCACCGCTGTGTAATCCACAATATATAATGTGCCAACTTTTATCATTACCAATATTATTTAAGCGCTTCTTGCGCATCTGTTTACATTTCATCACCGCCATACCCAACTTATAAGAACACTACTACACTTGATCTTATACAAAAGTTCTTAGAAGTGCTGGTGGGAGTAGCACGAGGACAGGGGCTTGGATTGGCGAAAGCTCGCCTGGCTGCAGAGCGCCAGTCATCCCAAGATCAACTAACATGTTTAACTGCGCACACCTTAATTACAATAGTTCACTGCTCCCCATACATGGTCCCCTTATCAAACGAGCGTTGTCAGGCCAGAATTTTCAGGTGTTTCACCAGAGACATAGTGGAGACATCTGTCGCCGCCATTCTGGAGACCTGAAGTTGCAATCATAGCAGCGCAATTGGATGCCCCATACTGTCGCTCTTAATCATGGAACCCATTTCCGAAAAAACTATCAAAAATAGAACCACTATGCTATTCCATTATCTCGGTGAAATATTCAAACGACCCGGCCTTTTGAAAATTATAATTTTTCAAAGTAAACGCTTCTGGCCCCCAGGCCCATTTGGGTGGGGGGAGTGAGAGACGGGGCTTGGACAGGCGAAAGCTCGCCTGGCAGCGGACCGCCAGCTCCATCCCAAGATTAGGCAGCATCAGAGGCATCCATCATGTGACCCTGCTGTTTCCTGTCCATTTGCCTCCATGATTCCTCCACAGCATCCACCAATGTCTCCATGAAGCAACTTAAACTCTATACATCCAGACGCGGAGACGAGAGGATATGCAGCACATCATCCCCTTATCAACGAGCTTGTCAGGCAGAATTTTCAGGTGTTTCACCAGATACATAGTGGAACTCGGCCCATGTCGCCGCCATGCGGAGACCTGAAGTTGCAATCATAGCAGCGCAATATGATGCCTCATATTGTCGCTCTTAATCATGGAAGTGTCTCCATGCTGCCTCCACATGTCGTTCCCCTATCAAACGAGCTGTGTCAGGCTCATTTTGGGGTGTTTCACCAGATACGTTATGGAACTGGTCACTATATCGCCACCATGTTGTGTTATCGACTAAATATACCCTCAATCTTGGTCACATAGGATCATTCAGCGCTTCTTGCCCTCACTCTTGGTTAAACCTGAGTCCATTTAGGGTAGTCGCATGACACTTTCTAGCCTGACACTGCTTCCGCTGGCTCTGCATGCCATCGCTATAGTGGCAGGGTCAATATTGCTGTTTTTAGAATCTAGCCTCATTCGGTCACTCTGTCATGGCCATGCTGTTGCCCATAATTTTGGCATAATGGTGCGATTAAGCAGCCTCAGAGGCATCATACATGCTGCCCCTGTGTTTCCTGTCCATTTCAGGGTGTTTCATCCTTTTGAGGTTCCTAGGTGTTGGCCAAGCTGCCCTGTGCAGAGCCTTGGTCCCCTTGAAAAATGCTCGAGTCTCCCATTGACTTCAAGGGGCTCGTATCAAGACGAACACTCGAGCATTGGGGAAAGTTGGTCTCGAATAACGAGTACCCGATCATTTAGGCTCGCTCATCTCTTTTTTTTTTTTTTATTTAATTTTGTATTATCAATATGCCAAATTACCAGCAATGTAACATAAAATGATAATCACCACACTTGTGTGACATTAATAAATATAACAACTTACAGTTACTATTATTTAAGACTATATTCCCTCCTTCCCACCCCTTGGTGGTTGACGACCTTTATATCATTCCTTTGAGAAAACTGCAACAAATAAAGAATTTAATACTCCCAAGTGTCACTAATTATCTCGTTTTTTTTTTTTTTTTTTTTGTTTTCCTAATTGTTTTTGTAATTCCTATGGGCTCTTGTAGCCACTTTGCCCTTACTTTTTCCAATCGCCCTAAACAATTTTCTAACTCTCTGCATGTAATAAACATCCATTTCTCTCTCCACCAATCTTGCGCGCTTGGAGTATGTTTTCTTCCAATTGAATAGAATTAATTTTCGTTGCCAATAGCATGCCCTTCATCACATAAGCACACTACAGAAGATCCTATCACTCAATTTTTGAACCCAGGATACACACCAACTCATTAACTGGAATTATGCACTAAATAGCGATGTTAATCTTTCCAATACGTGATTCATATATGAAGTTTGGGACATCGCCACACATGTGTATTAGATCTGCATCCACTAAGTTACATTTTGGGCATTTTTAACTGTTGTGGTTCCTAAATATTCACTCTTTTTTGGGGTATAATGAGTTTTGTGGAAAATAAAATCGGGGAGATTAGATGAGACAAGTTTGTTGATCTTTTTATTCATTTTGAGTGCATCTACCCATACTTCCGTGGTTAAATCGGGGATCTCTTTTTTCCATTCGTCGAATCCAATTTAGCTGGAAGTGTCCCATGAGTGTTTAATAGGGCTTTATATACTCTAGACACTAGAGACTTTTCGTCCTACTTTATATTCAAAAAGAAAATCCAATGGATAATTTTCCATGAAATGTATCTTTATTTATTCCTTGAAAGGCACACCTAAGTTGGCATAAAAATACCAATCTCTTCCGTCCAAATTAAATTCTTGGCCAACTCCTCAAAGGATTTAGGCCGCCATTATTTTGTATTTGATCTAGAAACACACTCCTTTCCCCACCAAATCTGGAGTATAGGCCAACGGTTTAAATTTCTATTTGTGTAACCCCACAGGCGGTGAACAATCTGGTATCCTTTTAGGGTAATTTTTTTTAGATTTTTCCCAAACCAGTTGAGTTCATCAATTTAAATATAGGATATTGTGCTCTAAATTCTTTTTTGCAAAAACACCTGTTCTAATAGGACCAAATATATATATCTGCAGTATCCTGTGATTTACATTAATAAAATTTTATCATTATATCATCATGTATCCAACAGTTTTGCCAGTGTGGGGTATAAACTAAGAGAGAAGTCCGGAGGGCAGTACTCCTTCATCAATTTGTGAGTGTTGTTTACTTAACTTTATACGGCGGGTTTCCGTTCCAAATAAATTCCCCAACTATAACTGTTTTGTGTTATCCTAATTGGTGAGATAAAACAGGGCTGTTTTGTAATTCAAGAGTATCTGAGAGCAGACACCATCATTTTGAACACCACCCACCTCAGCGGGCCATTGGTAGATTAATTTCTCCCCAAACTGCAATCTTATGTCTATGTCTTGGATCAAGGTTTGATGTTTAAAGGGATATAATCTTTACATTTTTACTGATAGTTTCTCCCAGGTACCTCATTTACCACCACTGGAAGTTGACCCAACATCAAATCTGATTGAGAAACGAATCCAGGGTGTTAGACACGTGATTTGCCCAGGTTGATACAAATGCCGAGAATTGCCATGCTGTCTGATCAGTTCGAACAGTTCTTTCATACTTTCCTCATAATCGTTAAAAAGGTAGCATATCGTCTGCATATAACAGGAGTTTACATTCTCTAGTCCCCCACTTTAAAACCCGAGATTCTATTTGACGCTCTTATATTGCGCGTACTAAGGTCAAGTGCCATTGCAAACAGGAGTGAGAGAGGGGAACCCCGTCGCGTACCCCTGTATAATTGCAGGCCGCGGATGCCCTCCATTAACACTGACTCTCGCGCACCCCTATAAAGGATTAACCCAGTCGATAAACGGGAACCAAATCCCATCTCTCCAGGGTGGCCCAGACGTAGTTCCACTTGAAGCGTCAAATGCCTGACCGCGTCGAGTGAAACCCCACCATCCGCCCCGTCCCAGGCTCGCCTGGGGTTGTTAAGCTCCACCATAGCCGCAAAGATATTATCTCGGACCGATCTCCCGGCATGACCCCGACTGATCGCCATAACGGATCGATTTTTTGATTACACTCATCGTCTTGTTGCCAAGATCTTAGCAAAAGCTGTAGTCGGCTGTTCAGAGGGAGATCGGTCTAACGCATCTAGCTCCAGTGGATTCTGAGCACTCTTTGCGGGCCTTAGTATATGATTAATTGGCCTCCCTCATAGACTCTGGCCAATCTGGACCTATATCAAATGAGTAGTTTATAAACACCCAGCAAACAGGTGTAAAATAAAGCATAGTTTATTATTACTCTTAAAGGTATTCCACTCTGTACCTACCGCTTTCCTTTCGGGCGAGCTTCGAAGGGCAGATTGTAGTTCTTCTAAGATAATGGCGATCCAGTAGAGCTCTTCTTTCTACTGGACAACCGGGGGATTTCTAAGTTAGATAGTACCTCTTTTATTCTCATCATTACTGTGCTGAGCTGCCTGAGGTTTGTAAATTGCAAAAAAATGTTTTAAATTTTCCCTTCCCATCCTTCGTTGATGCATATTGCCTCTTTTCCTTTAAATGGCTATAATGGTATTATTTTACTTGCTGTCTTTTTATAATTGGGCTAGTTTCTCATTTGATGAGTACTGCCAGGATATCTTCTGACAGCGGAGGCCTTCTCTAACCACCTTTTCCTAACAGGCCATTGCTTACCCAATTCTGTGCTCTATCCATAATCCCGCCTATCACCGCCGCTGGCGGGGCTATCATCACAATCCCTTTTTAGGACATACACTTCGTTTCTTTAAGGTCTTCCGAACCTGGGCTTATTTTTTGGAAAGCGGATATCGTTGCCTTTGTAAGCCCTCTGTAGGTATGCCTTTTAATGCATCCCCACCATTCACTGCTTCGTGGATTCATATTTATCTTCAAAAAATTCTGGTATCAGCTGGATATCTATGCCTCTTTCACCAAGGTCGAACACAAAAGGGTTGGATTTTATAAAAAACCAAGCCAGTTAAGCCGGTTTTCTTACATTAACCAGACAATAATGGAATATGGTAGACATACCCACTAGCATCCCACCCATTCCTGTTCCGCATATATCGCAACCCGTATTATTGGCAGATAAAATCATTCAGAGAGGGTATCATGAGGACTTGGGAGTAGCAGAAACACCCTTTTTTTTTTTGGGTTCTCTCTCTCATATATTCCCTTAAACCCAATTCAACCATTAATCTACCAAATATAGTGTTTCGGTTGCGGTTCTACTGGTGAAGTTACAAAGTTGCCCTACCTGGTTTTTCATCTACCAGGGTTTTGGTAAATTATGATTAAAATACCCACCCCAAAGGATGGGAAGCCCCCTCATATTTCTCGGCCCTGATCGGCAATGTGAGTCAGTTACTCAAGACGGGCAGTAGGGGGAGGATAATGTGCCTATAATACATCCTTACCCATTCTTACCCTAGCAGCAGAATTATATATCTACCAAGGGAGTCTATTATGACATCTAATTCTGAAAATCCACATTTTCCTGATAGAAATCACACCCACGGGGCATAGGAGAAAATGTAGTATATATAATGTCCCAACCAGACTTTGATAGCGACCACATGTTCTTTTATCAAGTGGGTTTCTGTAGGCAGATTATGCGGACGGTAGACCAGCAAAGATCAAGTTAGCTTCCGCTTCCATTTGTTCATTTAATCCCCGACTCCAGGATGAATGTTAGTCATTATGTCTGTTCTAAATAAAAAAAAAAACTATTGGTTGCAGTACATGATGTAATACTAGCTCGTTGTCGTCAACACCAAATCTACTCCCACCCTTAACCCCACCCCTCCTCCCACCTTAACCCCACCCCTTCCTCCCACCCTTTTTAACCCCCCATCACGTTGTCCAGGGACGTACAACCATTGAACTCTTTTACTTACCGAGCAAAGAACATTACTGGAGTAATCATGCTCCAGGCCAGAGCATTGTCTAGCAACTAATTTTTCTTTTCCAAGAGAAAATACCTTTCATGCTTTGAAAAATGCATCTGGGAACCACTCAAATTTTTAGAACTCTCTCAGCCACTATTGCCTCCCAGAGTTTTCAAAGAAAAGAGCTTTCCCGCATGGATCAATTTCAATTTTGCGGGGATAATAAAGAGTATAGTTAAACCCCTTTTCTCTTAATCGTTTTTGATACCCATTGTAGCTCATCCTCCTCTTTTGAATTTCATGAGGTAGTCCGGAATATGGCGAAATACATTGACTTGGGGATTGTTGTAATGAGTTGAGGTTGGTTCTAGCACATTCCTAGAAGTTGTCTCTATCTTTTGGAGAGAGGAGGCGCACCAGGATATTCTAGGTCGTTCCCCTACAGGAGGGCTTAGCAGGAACGCGATGTGACGGTTCGACAGAATACCTGGTGCGCGAACACATACTCTCAGAAAAAAAGTTGCCGATAACCAGTCAGTGAACAAATTAGAGCGTCTTTCCTTCCGATCCTCGGGATCCCAAACTAACGCAGATAGATATTCTGTGTTGAGCGGGTTCGAAATCCAAAATCTTTTCCTAAGGCCTATCGTACTCTCCATCGTTTTAACTTTAGAAATAAGCACCTCGACCTTGTCTCAACGTTCCACCCTTACTTCCGGCTTCTTCTGTGCGTTCATAAGGTTCTGATATCTTACTTTATGACGTTACATCTGTTTTAAAGACCCAATCTCTTGGACATTAACCACGAATTGAGAATTGGGTTAGTGACGAGGATATATCACTCAGTGAGATCTCCGGTCTCGAGATCCCCCAGATCTATGTTACTCTCAAGTTTGATTTCTTATCGGTCATCCTCCAATTGCGACAGCAGCCATTGGACCCTTGTTTCTTTTCACCCATTTTTTGCCGTATCTTGAAGGCCTGGCGACGAGCGGAGGAGGAGGAGGAACTATTCCATTTTACATCTTTCCTTTTCTCTCCCGGGGGAGCGCCCCCCCCCCCCCTCAGAGGGTATGGATTTGGAGATTAGTTTTGGTCTGTCTTTACTTGCCATCTTATCATGGTATGGCCCCCACCTAAGGATTCTATGCGTATGGTATTTGCAGATATAAGATGTACAAAGGAAAAAAAAAAAAACCTATTCAGTAGTCACGGGATTACATTGACAGACAGAAATTAGATAACCTAGGGTTAAAACAGTTGCCTATACCAGGCAAATAAATTATCATCAGAACCCGATGAACTATTAACAACCATATATTTAACAGATGTACTAGCGTTGTGTTCCCCACAGCGCTATATATAATTATATTGATACACAAAGTCCCAGAAAACGTCCATTTAGGGGGGGGGGGGGGCCCCCATTAGATAGCACAAATAATGGCACAGTTACTAGCACAACAAGTAGAATGGGTTATGAAGCACACATATAGCACACTTCGTGGCCAGGCAGGTGATAGATAATGCGTAGAGAGTATTATTCGCAGAAGTTAGTATGAATTCTGTTAGTTTCAAGGGAAGGGAGGTGGATTGTTTTCTAGGTTCCCTGAGGGGGATTCACAGTTTAGTTAGTCAGTTAGCTGAAAGGCAAAATGTTCATTAAGCAAAGATAGGTAGCCTAGCGATAGACATGTAAGGTAGAAGCGCTAAGCAATGGGGACACTATCTCAAACTCATGGACTTTCCCGCATCGAAGCCGCTTTTTTCCACACAAGATGTATCCAAGCGGCCAGGAGGGGAGCGGTACAGTGCAATCTGTATCATGTTAGCAGTAGACTCAATGCAATTCACGTGGCACACGTTTCCCACAATCGTACGCTGAAGCCAACTTTTTATCTGAAGGTTGTTCTCACATAACCATCCGGGATGAAATTTTAATCAGCTGAGAAGACCACATCGGCGAGGTTCACTCAAGGCGGGCCGTCCCAGACACAGGAAGATCACGGTCCTCTTACACGGTTTCTTTAGGGGATAACCACGTCGATTGAGGGCTCATTAGAACTCCAGAGAAAAGAGATGTGTTTGCCATCGCAACAAAAATCCGTTGCTGCACTACACGGAGGACACGCAGGAGTAACAGCGCCGCAATCGCCCAGTACACGGCTACCTTATGCGCCACAGTGGCGCTCGCACCACGGACAGCGGGAGAAGAACGTGCGGGCTTCGGCATCGGCACGCTCACCCAGTACCGCGCGAATTCCGTCGCGTGCTCACGTGCTTACGTGACACGCTGCGAGCACCATGCTCCTCCTCCAACCAACGCAAGTAGAGGTTGATATCCCTGCATTGAAATTTGCCGCATCATCTATAGGTGTTGTCATCGTGGAGGTTGACGTTACATAATAAATAGCCTGAACCGCAAACATGTTAGGCTCTGGCATTGAGCACAGCTCAGGGCAGTCGAGCTCATACAGGGGTGTGAAATACACAGTCATGTGCATGAGCCCATAGAAGTGAATGAGGATGTGTAAAACAATCCTGCAGAAAACTAGCCTCAGGACCCCATGCACACTTTGTTTTTGATGAGTTTGAACTGCTTTGGAAACTCAAAAGGGAGGGGTGTTTCTACTGAAACGCTTTGTTCTGAATGCATCCCTCCCTGTGCGTTTTTTTTAAATGGATTAAAAAAGATCAAGAAACTGCGCGTGTGAATGGGGAGCCGGGGAATTGTTAATCTGCCGGACTGTTTAATTCCTGGAATCAGTTTTTAACCGTATAAAGGACTCTATCACCAGTCAAGGATGCTAAACACAAACATACAGACATACTGACAGGATCTACTTCCCTTATTTTAAGAAAAAAAAAGGGCTTTAAAACGTATGGCCAAATAGTCTGAGGGGCTCCAGGTTCCATTAAACTCCTATGAAGGCCTGGGCCCTTCGGCTCATTTGATAATAAAAAACTTTTTTTTTGGGTAAAAACAGGGAATAAGAGCTAAAAGAAGGCATGCTCTGAGGGGGCGCACATGCCACCCCTGTCCTGGTGATAAGTGTCCTTTAAGGGACTCACATGGTACATGTATGTCCTTAAAAGGTGTCCGTACAGGACGGGCCCCTAATTAAGGACACCCGACTTACAGACAACCCCTTATTACAGACGGACCCTCTGCCCACTGTAACCTATGGTAAAGATCTTGGATGTACTATTATGTCTAGATGATCAGCTGTAAGGGGTCTGTAATGAAGCTTTATCATATACAGCAAAAAATTTAGATACTCTAATTGTCACTGGCGTCAAAACAATTTTGTCTGAATCTAAATTATAAAATATACAAATTCTGACTAATACAAATTAAACTTAAGTATAAAACCTAAGAAAACCTATCTTGTAAACTAACCCAGGGACGTCTGTATATGAAGAAGGTTCACAGGCTGAGTTCTCTTCATACATTACAGTGGGGTTGTATAAAGAATTTTCGTTTATAAAAGGCAACCTATGCCACCTCCATGACATGTGGGAGTGTGAAGGGGTGTAGGTGGGAAGGGCGCGCCTGCTGAATTGTTTGCAAAAACCTGCAAACTTGTTTGCTGTTTTACACAAAACTACACCAGGCCGCACCTGTTGGTTTTGCCCGGTGCTGCTTTTGCAGCAGATACAATACAAGAGGCTCCGGGTGCTTGAACATGTTTAGGGTTTTGATTCCAATTTGTAACGGATTCAAACGAACTGGGCGGCCAGCGACCACTTGGAAATTTGTTTGTATAGAAGAAAAACAGATGTGAGGGGCAATCACGCAGTTGTCTTGTATTGTGTATATGCAAGACACTGGGTGCAGATTGTCGTCGCGATGTGGTTTTCATACAACAAAATAGCAGATTGACAGCCTGGAGGAGCCTGGATATGAGGGTGCGGTCATAAGTAACGCGGGGTCTGCTGTGGTAATTACTGGGCTTGCAGTCATAAGAACGCGGGGATATGCTGGTAATACTGAGGGCTGCGTGTCAAACAACGCGGGGTATGTGTAATACTGAGGCTGGGTCAACATAAACTCGGGGGTATGTTGGTAATACTGAGGCTGCGGTCACATGTACGCAGGGCTATGTTGGTAATACTGAGGATGTAGGTCAACGTAACAAGGCTATGCCGGTAATATGAGGCTGCCAGTCACACGTAACGCAGGCATGCCGAGTTAATACTTAGGTTATGTGTGACCTGCAGCATCAGTATTACAGCCATATCAACTGAGGAGTGACAGTAACACGTAACGCCCGGGATACGGTATTACTGAAGATGGGGTCACATGCGCGGGTATTGCTGGGAATACTGAGGCTAGGGGTCACACATAACGAGGGTACTCTGGCATAGTGAGGCTGGGGGTCCACACGTAAAGCTTTAATTCCTTCAGCCCTGCATTGGACAATACAGGACACCGGGTGCGGGGTACCCATCGCATGCGTTTGCATAGAGTGGCATCCGTTCCCCGTGCGAGTTTTAAACACAGTCGGGGAGTACGTGTGACTTTATCCTTACTCTACATCAATATTAATACAGTCAATTGAAGAAACTACAACTTCAAGCATCTCATTCATTGCTGGGTTGAAGTTCTGAGTCCACTTTTATTCTTATGTATGTACACATTGCAGGGATGTAAGAGGTGCACTGTGTGTGTGTTGTAAATGTGTACATTTTATTTTAAGAAATACCTTTTTCTTGTGCTGGAAGCCCTCATGGGGGGAGCAGCAGCTCCTCATCGATCCTGATCTCGAACATGAGGGAGCCTTGCTGTGCCCAGGGGGAGACCTCCAGCAGCAGCTGCTAGTTGATTGGTGGGCTCTGGTGCTGTCATGACCAGGAGGAAGGGGGCCCACTGGGGAAACTACGGAGGCCCACGTCCTTGGTTTGTAAGTAGTACAGCCTCACTGTGCCCCTCCAGTTATGCGCAGCCCCACACATGCTTTCAGGGGCCATGTTCTCCTGCAGTGTTGATGCAGGGGCTGAGGGCTCAGTTGCAGTGAGTGAAACAAATGTCTTACTCACTGCCCAGCGAAGCTGTGGGAAGAACAGAGAACCTGTTTCCCTTCTGAGGGAACTTTCGTTGTCCCCCCTGATCCCCCCTCCGCCAGCCTCAGTGTGTATGTGCCTTGCTCACAGACACAGATAAGAGATGGTGGACTTATGATAGGGTACCCACCAGGGAGTTTTGATGGTGATCCCGACAGGCCAGTCCAAAGCCTGGCTACCCCAACTAACTGGATCGGTTATAAATACCTGACTCATAGGCTGTGGTTTATGAGCTTTGGCACATAGCCTGCATCTGCAAGAATATAGAACTACTCCACCAAAGTTAATTATTATAACAAAGAAACGGAGTTGATGTTCTTCATAAAATCAATACATTAAATCTTTATTTTTATACAAGACAACACAAAATTGTACTGTCATTCAAAATGATGTATAATTAATAAATTGTGTGCAAAGGGAAGTCCAAGAACAAAAGGTCAGTGAGACAAAAAACTTCATGACCACAGGCCAGGGTACTTGCTGATTTATAGTAGGGGATTCAAATAAAACGTAAAGGACCAGTGTCTACCCATTTGTCATCTGTGGCTGCCTCCTGGACTCCCAAAGCGCGTTTCGCCCAGCTTCCTCAGGGGGTACGAAACTGAATGGGAGGGCCGGTTGGTTTTTATACCTATGACAGGGAATTTGGAACACGCGATGTGCTCAGACTTCTGGCGCGACCCCCGATCTGCCCCATTTCGGACGGCACGACACTGGGCCGAATGCGCCGGGTCGACAGCGCTATTTTTTCGGATGGAGGTAGTGTTCCTCACTGTATGGAGGTAGTGTTCCTCACTGTATGGGGGTAGTGTTCCTCACTGTATGGGGGTAGTGTCCCTCACTGGATGGGGGTAGTGTTCCTCACTGTATGGAGGTAGTGTTCCTCACTGTATGGTGGTAGTGTTCCTCACTGTATGGAGGTAGTGTTCCTCACTGTATGGAGGTAGTGTTCCTCACTGTATGGAGGTAGTGTTCCTCACTGTATGGAGCTGATCCCCCCCTCCTCCAGCCTCAGCTGAATGTGCCTGCTCACAGACACAGATAAGAGATGGTGACTTATGATAAGGGCCCACCAGGGTTTTGACTGGTATCCCGACAGGCCAGTCCAAGCCTGCTACCAACTAACTGGAAGGTTAATAAATACCTTATCTTCATATTGCTGTGGTTATGAGCTTGGCACATAGCCTGCCATCTTCAGAATCTAGAACTACTCCACCAAAGTTAAATTATTACTAAAAAAGAAACGGAGTTGCATCGTTCATTAAAATCAATACATATAAATCTTTATTTTTTAATACAAGACAACACAAAATTGTACTGTCATTCAAAATGATGTAATTAATAAATTTTGTGCAAAGGAAGTCCAATACAAAAAGGTCCAGTGAGACAAAAAACTCATGACCACATGCCAGGGTACATTGCTGAATTCTATAGTAAGTGCATCAATAAAACGTAACGGACAAGTGTCCTACCCATTGTCTGTCATCTGTGGCTGCCTCCTGGACTCCCCAACGCGCGTTTCGCCCACGCTTCCTCAGGGGGTACGAAACTGACACTGGGAGGCCGGTTTTTATACATATGGACAGGTGAATTTGGCGCACGCGCTGTGATCAGCTTCTGGGTCCGACTCATGCCCCATTTCCGGCGGCACGGCACTGGCGCGCATAAGAGTGAATAGTAACTGGAAAGATTTTTGCCAGAGAGAGTGTATCACCGAACATGACCAGAGAGCATGTATTAGGGAACCCCTTCCACTGCAATTTCTCCAGCATAGTGGTGAGGTGGTGGGGCACATTTTGTTTAATAGTGAGGGGGTAAAGTACCATCTCATGCGTGTTTTAGTCATAGCCTCCTGGTGGGAAGAGCATCTAAGCAAAGAGCATGTAGGGGAGCTTTAAGAATACTTTCTTGTTTTCCAGTATATTTTATGTTATGTTATGCCTTTCTTTAATTCTGTAGTTTCTTGTCGTTTTATATGTAAAACAGAGCCTATAGTTGGGAGCTGGTTTTAGGTGTTTTTTAATAAGCTACTTTTTCTCTGAGACTGGGATGAAATATTTCTGCAAAAGTGAGTTAAATGAGGATATCCTCCCATTTGTAAATAATTCTGCAAAATAATGTATGCCTTTTATATACCATGAATTGATATTCAGGTTATCTCCAGCAGATTTATTGGAATTTTTGAGGGGGATGTTAACGAATACCAGGCAGTGTCAGTAGCTTGTATTGTTATCACCTTAGAAGGGAGGGGGTTTAAATCTCCACAGGTGAGTTATGTCTATTTTAAGGTGGACATTTTTTGTTATGTTTTCTCTATGACACGCCATGTTTTATGTGATGATTCCGGACACCAGTGTTGCGATTGTTGAGTATGGCTGCAAAATAGTAGCCTTTAAGATCGGGGAGACCTAAACCTCCACTAATTTTATGTTTTGATGTCTTGAAGGCAATGCTAAGATGGTTTCCTCACCATATAAATTTATTGAGTTGCGCTTTAATTTTGTTAAAAAAGGAGTTGGGAACTGGTATAGGAAGGATTCGAAATTAGTACAGGTATTTTGGTAATATCATCAACCTTCCAGTTAAATTATTACCAAAAAAGAAACGGAGTTGCATCGTTCATTAAAATCAATACATATAAATCTTTATTTTTTAATACAAGACAACACAAAATTGTACTGTCATTCAAAATGATGTAATTAATAAATTTTGTGCAAAGGAAGTCCAATACAAAAAGGTCCAGTGAGACAAAAAACTCATGACCACATGCCAGGGTACATTGCTGAATTCTATAGTAAGTGCATCAATAAAACGTAACGGACAAGTGTCCTACCCATTGTCTGTCGTCTGTGGCTGCCTCCTGGACTCCCCAACGCGCTTTTCGCCCACGCTTCCTCAAGGGGTACGAAACTGACGCTGGGAGGCCGGTTTTTATACATATGGACAGGTGAATTTGGCGCACGCGCTGTGATCAGCTTCCGGGTCCGACTCATGCCCAATTTCCGGCGGCACGGCACTGGCGCGCATGCGCCGGGTCCGACAGCGCTATCGGATACCCGGTCATGCGCAGTGCGCCACAATGCCGCCGGCTGGGACAGTGGCGGAGCCGCGCCAATCAGTGCGCGTGCGCACCTCTGTCCGTGAATGTCAAGATGTGTGTCGCTGTATTCTGGAAAAAGAGGAAGAGGTGAGAGAACATAAGGAGGAGGGCGGAGGGACCAGAGATGGGAAGTGCCGAGGGAGTTTGGAGAGGAAAAGCTGGGCCTAAAAGAAAGGTAAGAAAGGAAATAGAAGATAGAATGCGCCACAGGGGGGCACAGGGAGAAAGAAGAGAAAGAAAAAAAGGTGTCATATTGCTAGTTATCATTCTTACGTTGACATATGAGCAAAGATGTGCTTCAGTGAAACGTGTATACTTTGTGATCAGATTATGACAAAGAACGTGAAGAAAAGGAAGGAAAGAAAAGAAAAAAGAAAGAGGTAAGTAAGTGTATTAAAATAGGTTGCAGTACATTGTATGCCTACAATGATATATATATAAAGTGCAGAGTGCGCAATAAAGTGCAATAAGCCAAGTTATCAAAAACAAATAGGAGCATCTGTGCCCCACTCCATATTTACATACCAATATTTGATCCAAAACTGGATCAAAAAGCTTAGACCCCCCCCCCCTTTTTTCCCATTTTTTTTTTAAAAAGACAAGAAAAATGTATATCGTGAATTTTAAAAAGGCACAAAAAGGACCAAAGTGTTGTGAAAGACAAAAATTGTATATAGTGATAATTAAAGGCCCCTTAAGACTCAATTTCTAAACACCTATAATATTCAAGCCTCTATTTAAAGTGCAGGTCGTGCAAATGTGTTGCATATGTCGCAGCGCCTCTATAAAAACTGCTTCTTTTGATGTCGATGTTGGATGTCCTCCATCAATGTATCCAATGGATGCCATCCTCCTATCTTCGTAGCATATGATGTCCTTGGTATAAGTAATTATTCTTTCTGGTCCAAAGGACTACATAGATATTAGTTATTCTTCTACCCGTGTTCTCCCAGATTACAGGATACCTCTTCGTGTGGTACTTCTTCATTTTTTTATGCATAACATCCGGCTGTTCCCAACGTGTTGTATAGTACTTCTAACAAGACAATACAAATATACAGTTAAAATCAAATGGATGGTAGAGATATATCTAGCTGTTATCTACCCGGGATATTCCTAATTTATAAGAATGGAACAAAGCTGAGTGCCTCATTAAGGCCAGTTGGGTACATAGTCCCCAATTGGACTATCCACCTACATTCCCTTTGTGCCAAGATCTTTTTCAGGTCTCCCCCTCTAATTCCACAATGTATCACTTCAATGCCTCTTACAGAAAGGCCTCGGGGATCACATCCATGGTGGTGGAAGAAGTGTCGCGGGATTGGTTTGAGTTCTCTAGGATTGATCGTACCCTTCGCCTTGATGATGTCTCGGACGTGTTCTCTTACCCTAGTGCCTAGTTCTCTTGCGGTAAGTCCCACATATATTTTCGGACAGCTGCATGTAGCATAATACACAACCCCGGTAGTATTACACGAGATGTAATCTCTGATTGTGAATGTGCGTTGTCCGTCAGCCGAGTTGAACGTGTGGGAGCGTAGCATATTAGGGCAGGAGATGTAGTGACCACACGGGAAACTGCCGATCTTCTTTGTCCTCTGTCCAAAGGGGTTTTCTATTTTAGGGATGTAGTGACTTTGCACTAATATATCCTTTAAGTTTTTACTTCTGCGAGCCGTTAGGAGGGGTTTTTCTGTTAAAATTGTTTTTAAAGTCGCGTCAGTCCGTAGGTCACTCCAATGTTTATTTAATGCGGCCCGTAATTCATCCCATTGTTTGTTATAAGTCGAAATGAAGCGAATTTTAGAATCCCCCTTTCCTTTCCTTTTAGTTTGTAACAGTTCTGTACGTGTTTGTTTTTTTGCGTTCTGGTACCCTGCCTTTATGCATTGGCCGCTATATCCTCTATTTAAGAATCTCTCTTTGAGATCTCTTGCCTGGTATTCGAATTTGGCATTTGTAGAGCAGATGCGGCGTGCTCTCAGGAACTGTCCCCCGGGTATGGCTTTAATGGTAGACGGTGGGTGGGCCGACGAGGCATGCAGGAGTGCATTTACAGACGTCGGCTTCCTGAACATATCCGTCTGAAGGTAACCATTCTCATCAGTTTCAATTGTAATGTCCAGAAAGTCGACTTTTTTAGAACTATATGAATACGTTAATTTGATGTTGAATGAATTATTATTTAATTCCTGCATAAACTGGATCAGCTCAGTCTCCGTCCTTTGCCAAATCACCAAGACGTCGTCTATGTACCGAAGCCAGCACTGCACATGGGAAGACCGCCCGGCGCCGCCATCGCCAAAGATGGTTCTCTCCCAATATCCTAGGAAGAGGTTGGCGTATGACGGCGCACAGGCGGCCCCCATGGCAGTGCCCTGCCTCTGCACATAGAACTGGTCTTTAAAAGTAAAAAAATTGTGGGTCAAAATAAAGGATAATAATTCCAGTATGAGGGATTGTAGTTCTGTCTCCAGAGTACTTCCTGAAAGGAAGAATTTTGTCGCTTCCAAGCCGTCCTGGTGCCTGATGCAGGTATACAAGCTTTCTACATCGATTGTCACAAGCAACATGTCGGCTTCGATGCAGATCCCGTCGATCCTCAATAGGGCGTCCATACTGTCCCGGACATAGGATGGCAGAACCTCAACTAGTGGTTTTAAATAGTGATCTATGAATTTACAACTTGGGTCACATATACCACCGATGCCAGAGACAATAGGACGCCCCGGAGGGTCGACGGGATCTTTGTGTATCTTAGGAAGCAGGTAAAACGTTGGAACCTTAGGTTCCTTTACTGTTAACCCGTCAGACGCTTTTTTTGGGATAATCCCTTCTTCTACGGCAGAGTCCAAGATGGAAATAATTAGATTTTTATATCCAAGTATTGGGTTGAAAGCTAATTTCTCGTATGTGTCTCTTTTCCTGAGTTGGCGCAAGGCTTCCCTTTCGTACTTATCTTTTGGCCAGACCACGACGTTCCCCCCCTTATCCGCCGCCTTAATGACGATGTCATCAAGTGACTGCAGCTCCTTAAGAGCTCTCCGTTCTGATACAGTCAAATTGTCACGTTTTTTATCCCTGGAGTGTACCAAAGTTTTAAGTTCTTCCGTTATCAGTTTAGTAAAAATCTCAATTTGAGGGCATAGAGACAGGGGGGGGGACGTCCTGGATCTGGGTATTATGGCCGGAGGGAACTTACCTTGATTTCCAGATACTTGTTCCTGTTGGAGCTCCTCCAATGCCTGTAATGCTTCTCTCTCATTTTCATTTGAAATTTCCAATTCGACTTCTCCACCACCATGGAGTTTCCCCAAAAGCAACTTCCTTGAAAAGAGGTGCAAGTCCTTCAATGCTGTAAATAGAGATGAGCGAGCACTAAAATGCTCGGGTACTCGTTATTTGAGACGAACTTTTCCCGATGCTCGAGTGCTCGTCTCGAATAACGAGCCCCATTGAAGTCAATGGGAGACTCGAGCATTTTTCAAGGGGACCAAGGCTCTGCACAGGGAAGCTTGGCCAAACACCTGGGAACCTCAGAAAAGGATGGAAACACCACGGAAATGGACAGGAAACAGCAGGGGCAGCATGCATGGATGCCTCTGAGGCTGCTTAAACGCACCATTATGCCAAAATTATGGGCAACAGCATGGCCATGACAGAGTGACTGGTGTGCTCTTACTGTATGGCTAGATTTACTCATTGTATGGCGGGTGTCCTCACTAGGGTAGTGTCCCTCACTGTAGTGGCATATTCTCACTGTATGGCTTTGTATTTCCTCACGTGTGGCCGTAGTGTCCCTCACTCTATGGCGGTAGTGCTCCCTCAATGGTATGGCCTCCTGTTCAAAAAATGTTGTTTTATTTGCCATATTCTGGCGGGGGTAATAACTTTTAATTCCAATTACGGGTTAAGCGCAGTGAAAAATGTTTTATATTCAGACACGGCAATGCTAATACTGTATGTTATGATTTATGCTGTTTATTATTTTATATGTTCTAGGGAAAGGGGGTAGAGTGATTTGAATTTAAGGGTTTTTTATTATAATTTTTTTTTTTACTTTTTTTTTTTTATTTTACTATTTTCAGACTCCCTGGTTGTCTGATCAATCCTATCTATATACTGCCTACTGCCATACTACAGTATTGGGGTTTGGGGATTCTCTCCTCATTCATGTGCCGATCACGAACCAGGTCGGCAACCAGGTCAAATCGAATTTACATAATTCATACACTTGTAATGCAACACCCAGACCAAAAAAATTTTGGTTTCTGTGACAATTGAATTTTTTTAAATGTTAGATTTCATAAAAACTAGGATTGACAGACTCTGTAATTAAACTGCATGATTGCATTGCATTATATACTTATATATATGTTATATACTTTGATTTTAGTACACCTAATGATTAATATCCACAGACGCTACCAACACTGCCAGATAGCAGCTCTATTCCACCACCACTGTGGGCATTGTCCATAATGGAGGCAATGGTATGTTGGGTGAATAGATCAAGGACATACAACAAATTACCTATAAGTAGTTGGGTGGTATGATCAAATGGGCTGTGAGGATAGACTTTTTAGGTACCTCAAGTCCTTGCACTTGAAACTTATAGCATTTACAAAACATGCGCTACTGGAGGCATGGTATGGAGGTAGGATTGGTTACCACCTCTCTCCACCCGGAGATGTGTAATCTGGATAGCCCTTTCGGCGCAGCAACGCGCCACTCGTACGGCGATCTGCGTCTGCGCATGCGCAGAAGAGCGGCCGCGCTCTGCGCGGTCACGCTCCGAAAAAAAACAGGCGCGGGACTGCTCTCTGCGTGCGCAGACGGCCAGGATCACCGGACGAGGGCGCGCAGCTACGCGGAGCTGCGCGCCGAAGATGGTGGTAGGAGGGTAAGTGGCTACCGGGGTGTGGAGTAGCCGCCTCGTGTAACTCAGATCGGCTACTCCACGCCCCAGTAGCCGCATAAGAAATCATGAATATATCTATAAAAAGTTATCAAAAAAGTGCAGGGACTGAGGATTAGCCCTTAAAAGAGCTATCCTCACGTCCCATTGATCAACATACCGCCAATCTACCTTAAGGTAATATACCTTTAAGCCTTATCACCGACACTAGTTTTCAGCTCAATGACCAGACTCGATTTTTCAAAAGCCCTGTCTCACGATAATGGTATAACTCAGAACACTTTAACATAACAGGTGATTTGAGAATGTTTTCTCATGAAGCATTGTACTTCAGATACTTGTAATATTTAAGTGATAAGTTTTACGTTCACTCTGAAAAAAAGTGAAATTTGGCAAAAGTTGTAAAAATTCTTTCACGGAATGTTGCTTTATGCTGAGATGATATTTTATGTGTCCTCTATTTTTTTAGGATGTTATGATGCGCAGAACTTGGGGTTGCCATTTTTCTCATTTTCATGAAAACCAAAACTCACCATTTTGAGGGACAACTGTGCGGTAATAACTTTTTAATTCCGTTAGGGGGTTAAGGGCAGTGAAACAATGTTTTTATTTTTGATAGATTGTGCATTTTCGACACGGCAAGCTAATATACACCAACAGTCTTAGGGTCACCTGAAGAGGAGTTGAGTTTAAAGAAGTTTTTTCTTTTGTGCAGGAGGAATAGGAGATATGTAACCATTATATTTACAATCAGCATTTGATCTTCTATATACGGCCCCCATTTCCAACTGCTACTTCAACTGTTAATATGTCCAGTTCTGTGGCACTTAAACATTTACAATCCTTATGTGGACAATTCTTATCTTTGACAACCCTTATGCTCATGTTATAACTCCATCCTACCCAAAATAATCAGAGAACACACCTGCACTTGTTTGGGCTCTGTTTACTTTCAAACATATGATGCTGAGCGCAAATAAACTTTCTGCTGCTGCAATATTTCCTCCAAAGAGTAGGGGGAGTGGCTTGGGGCGTAACTTCCATTTCGCATCAGGCAGCAAATAGGCTAGAAATCAGCCATGTGTGTGCTCTATCAATATCAACATGTTGTGACGCCCCAGGTAGCAAACAACGCAAAATAGTAGAGAGGTACATCAGACAAGGCCTCAGGCTTTACTGCTTCGGGAATTCCTTCTGAGGCAGAAGTTATTCTCCATATTACGATCCTCCATTGTCTGCAACTTTCCGCTGTCTAGAGGCCTCCACCTCTTTGATATTCTCCGCGCTGGAAAAGAATTGGTGAGCTTCAGTGTGCTCTTTTTTTTTGACCCTTGCCATTCTCGGTGTCCACTACTTCTGAGGTCCCGGAGGGTGGTTTTGCTGAGTGTGCATGCGGCTTTGTGCCGCTGGAGACCACTAGACAGGGAGCCCGTTCCACACGTCTGGTCTATGCGTCGCTAGCCATGCCCCCCGAGGACAGTAAAATTTTAAGCTCTTGGTATGGGGACAGCAGTGTCACCTAAGAGTTGTCCAGGCCAATAGTCTCTAGGGGTCTAATTGGAAGGTGGGAAGGACCAGCTTGTGCTTGGATCAGAGGAGCCCTATCATAATGAGACCCAAAGCCAAGCAAGCCGATAGTAGTATCTTGATTAAGTTTGGATATCAGTAGTTAGTCTTGTGACAGGATCTCTTTAGGTATTATGTCCTTCTGGCATGAGGGGTTGGCGGGGAGACCGTGTTGGCCCTTTGTAGAAGAGCCCTTTGCCATGGACGTGTGGGTGGTGAGAATCTTGACCTGGTGTGGAGAGGATATAGCACCATTCGCGGGGAAGAAGATGGTGAAGAGACAAGGGCACACTGGAGCGAGGAGAAAGCAGCTCTCATCGAAAGTGTGCACTATCTTGTTGAGCTCCTTTTCAAATAAACTCCAGTTACACTGCTTCGGCCTGTACCTCGTCATGGGTGGCTAGGACTTCGGTCCCCAAATGCAGGTGAGAATGCACAGCATGCAAGTGTCGTTTTTCTGTAGCTTTGTGATGGGGTCAGAAGAGCTCAAGAATCAGGCAGCCATTAGCTCAGCAGCCAAACATGCCCATATTCATTCATTTGTAATATTTTGCATTAAATCAATGTTATTGACAGGGTAGGGTGCAGCGTACTCTATATCTCCCTCATTTAAAATCATACTGATTATACTAGTAAATGACGACTACACGAATAGTCTCCTTTGTGATATGAACTACTTTCTGGGGGTCCTTAATCTGATATTTTTCTGTGATAAAAATCATCAGCCGTATAAATTACATGGAAAGAAGCTGAATTAAATAGTGATTAGAAGTTCATTGAGTGGGGCGTGGGTAGTGGCTTAACATGCGCCATGTGAGACCGAGCTCTGCAGCACCCACCGCGAATAAAGCAGGCAAAAACTAGCTACAAACGCCAGCACACTGGAAAATGCCCACAGGACATCAGGGCACAACAGGTCATATGTGAGGGGGAAAAAGAACAGGCTATATAAGCTATTTAAAACAGTACTTTATGCCGGCCTGGCCAAAAACAAAGGCGAGGTACGGCTCCCCGACTAAAATGCAGGGCACAGCTCTTAGATATGTTTGCCACCTTCCAAGCTTTGAAAGAATATGCATCAGAAATTATCCCGAAAGTAGATTGGAAATGCTGAGATCATCTATTTAGAAAGAATTCTCCACTTTGCTCCAGGGTTCCATAGATGAGCTTGGAGATAGTTTCTCACACAGAAAACAAAAATGACGGAAATCACCAACACTTTTAATGATCTAGCGACTCTTATAAAATCACTGAAGATGCAGTCTCTGCTATCCAGGCTAAAAACATCATTTACTAAGGAGATCCGCACTATCATGGAAATACCTGCGCGTTCTGATGTGCGGCGCATTTAGGAAGGGTTTTGGCGCACAGGATCAGATTTGGCACATCGGCGCCGGCTTTCAATCGACAAAATCGGGAGGCGGGAGGCGGACGATCCGACGGAATGCGACAACGCACAGGGATTTAACAAAGGCAGTTTTGTGAGCAGACACCATTACAGCACAAGGAAGAAAGAAGAAGATGAACTCCGGACCTCGCGGGGGAAACAACAGATGCAGGAAAACGGGGACACGTCCGGACTTCCTCTTGGTCAGACTGTCGGATCGGGGGATCGCGACAGGACCGGGTAAGTAAATTGCCCAGAGGATTTCAACAGGCAAAACAATGTGAAAATTAGAGGAATTTAGAGATCGTCCCAAACTCACAGCTACGGTCCTAAATACTGCAGATGATGAAATGTTACTACCACACCTTGTGAGTAATATGAGCTAGCATAGATCGTTAGATCCTGTATAACAAAGCCAAACAATCTTCACGAGCCAGTTCCAGTGTAATTACTAGCCAGATTCACATTCTACCACTTGAAAGAACAACTATTCACTAAAACTCAGGGAAGTCAAGCTCTACCAACAGGCATATTAAGTCAAATTAACCGTTCGCGACCGGCGCCGGGTATTCACGGTCGGGTCGCGTTCATGCATGGAGAGGGCTCGTGGGCGAGCCCTCTCCATCGCCGGTAAGTCTTGCGGGCATATGCAGCAAAAGGGCTTACCGGTTAAAACCCCGACGATCGGTTTGCGGCACGATCGGAGGGTGTTTTTGCTGATCATTGGCCGGCGGCTCAAACAAGAGGCGGCGATATGGGCGCCGATCGCGGGTGTTTCTTGCTGATCGCTTTTGCCGGCGGCTTCAAACATGCCCATGCGCCGCCATCTTTCCGAGGATCGCCGCTCCCCGTGACGTCATCGGGGAGCGGCGATCCGTCGCCATGGTAGCTTCGGGTCTTAGTGAGACCCAAAGCTACTTCGGGTAACCCATTCATTCAAACAAAGGTCATTCATTTCAAAATTTCAAATCACCCTTTCCCTAGAACTGATATAATATAAATTAAACAGTAAAATCCTAAAATCACATTATGGTATCGGCCGCGTCCGAAAAGGCTGTGATCTATCAAAATATAATAACGGGTTTCACTGCGTTAACATTGTGTAACGGAAAATCGCGTCCAAAGTCAAAAACTGGCCCTTTTTTTGCCATTTAAAAAAAATTAAAACTTCTATAAAAAAAGTGATCAAAGGTCGGTACCAGTCCTAAAAATATATCAGTGAAAACATCTTCAAACGCGCAAAAGAATGACACCACTCTCAACTCCATTACAACGAAGGATGGAAAAGTTATAAGAAAGAAGACGGCAAAATAAAAAAAAAAAATTGTGTTCATGAAGGTTTTAATTTTTGTAAATGTATGAAAACATTATAAAACATATACAAAGTTTGTTTATCCCTGTAATCGTTACCGACCCAAAGAAATAAATTAAGATGCGTCATTTTTGTGCGTGAAGTGAAAGCCGTTAAGATTCGCAAGCCCGACAAATTGCGCTTTTCAACTTTTCATGAATTTGGAATTTTTTCCAGCTTCCCATACATGGCATGGAAATATTCAATGCTAAGCACTATGAAGTGCAAGTTATTACGCAAAATGAGCCGTAACACGCTTTTTTCGTGTAACAATAAACAATTATAGAGTTTGAAGGTGGGGAGTGAAAAATGGAAATGAAAAAAACCGGGAAATGGCCCGGCCTTAACCGTTCTAGCTATATTGGACCTCTAGCGGCTCCTGCAGGGCAAAAGAAGCAAGAAATGCGGGGCTCATCACCTCTCTCCGTAGAGATCATGCCACTCTCCGTAGAGACCATGCCATCCAGTACAGGTGGGGATTCCCTACAAAAATATGTATGGTATTCCACAGAGGAGATGGCGGTCAGGGTCGGTACCTTCTGGCAACTCATGTTTCCACAGTAACAGTTTAATTTTTGTTCCCCCACAAGTACTAAACTAGTGTCACTGGTGCCTTTCTGATGTTCATTGTGTTCTTAACCACATGTTAAACACAGGAGTAGTTTTGTTTGGCTTGAGAATGCTGGACCTGATCTGCGATGGTAAAGTAATAGGGGTATTCAAAATATTCCTGTAGACTCGCACTCCATTTTTGTTTTACCCTAAAAAAACTAAAGGGTTAAAAAAGCTTTTTAAAAGTGCTTTTTATATATTGAAGGGTGTAGTTTGTGTAATGGGGTAATCTACGAGTCTTGCTATTATTAAGGCCTCTCACAGTCAATTGTAAATTGAGCAGGACGTCTAAATACCTCCTGCAATACCCTCATAGGCTACAGTTAAGCCTATAGTGGATGCAGAGGTGCGAATAGCAGACCCTTAGCAAAGGACAACAGCAAGAGGCTTGAGAGTGTGTTCTCAGAGTTGCCTGGGTACATGTCTGTAATTAAACATTATATTGTCCACGGAGCAGTGGTTAAAGGTAATATCAAGGTCATACCAAGTCCGTGAAGCGTGTAGACCAGCCATTTCGAAGGGGTCAAGAGGATTGCAACAGCACGGTCGGCAAGAAGTTGGCACTTTGGTTTATCATTGGGCAGCGCGAGGGACACGCGGTTCAAATCCCAGGGTCAACATCTGGTTAAAAGAGTTTGTATGGTTCATCTCGGGTCCTCCAGGTTTTCCTCCAACACTCCAAAACGATACTGGTAACATTGCTTAGATTGTGAGCCCCCATTTGGGGACAAGGACCAAATGGAAGATCTTGAGCTGGCGTAATCTGTGCAAGCTATATAAAAAAGTGAATTATTATACGGGCAAAGAGAGCTTACCTAAAGAGAGAGCCTGAGTATACCCCTAACCACAGCAATAATTTATATTTCCTTTTCTGGTATAAACTAATATTCCTAAACGCTAAGGTCCTAAATAGCCCTTGCTAGAAATTATGATTTTGTAGTGTACGAAGAGGCATTATTGAGTATCAAAGGGAATATATAATATGCATAAAAGAAATGCTGTGTAAGTGTAAAAAAAACTCTCCCAAAATTAGCACATGACACTATTCCATAAAATATATTTCTTTATCAGGGGAAAAAAAAAAAAAAAAACAAGGTAGTCCATTTCATTTAAAGACCCCAGCACTTTCAGTGATTACCACCCAAGTGATTTAGTATAGCTCCAAACTAGCTGTGCAGTAGATAAAGTTAAAAAAGGTGAATTGCTTTAGTGCAGAGATTTTAATACCTTAGGCGCATTGTTGTTGTTACTAAGAACAATATCCTATGAGGGGTCATGCATATACAATGAAAAAAGATACTTCACAATACTAGTCAACCATGACAATGGTACATATTATCGTATTGACATGGTATAACAGAAAGATTGACTTATTGGGATATAGGATATGCTCTCCTTCCAATATTGGAAATATCCAATGGTCAGATTATGCTCCGGTAGAAATCACATTCTCCCATACATTCGCATGTAATTCAGATTATGTGTGGAGAGCAAACATGACCGACCTCACCAAAACAGAAAATCTTATAGCTTTAGAGGCTAGCATGAGAGAGTACAATAATGGGTTGGTGAGTCCTTTCTCGGTATTGATCAATCATAAAATGAATATGAAAGAGGAACTTACCAAACTTAATAGCACACAAGAAGGGAAAGAAATAGAGAAATCAGTTCAGCTATTTTAACTTATCAAAACTTATTAGACATGAACGTAAAATGAAAACCACGCTTCAGTAATGCTTAGAATTACCATCTTTTAAATATTCGACCCAACTCTAAACCAAATATTGCAAAAATCACTGCAAACACTTAAAATAAAATACTGCTCTCAGGACCACAATCCAGCCTGTCACATCAAGCAACGCAAACAAAAAACTAAAATTTGTATTCCATCACATAACGGGTAAAGAAGAACTACAATGCACAACCCCAATTAACAGAGCTTATATCCCAATTTTTAGATAAAATTGCCACCTTACATCAAAAGTTTCAGAACACCGACTAGCAAAAATTAAACTCCCCCCATAATGGACATGTTAAATCCCTTCCAAAAAAAACAACAACTCCGGGGCCAGAGGGACCGTTTTAGAAGCTACACTCACCGGCCAACTTTATTAATACAACCTGCCCCAACTGCTCGATTAATCATTTTTAATTCTAATCAGCCAATCACATGGGGCATACTCAGTGCATTTAGGCAGTAGACATGGTCAATACAATCTGACGGCAGTCTAACAGAGCATCAGTATGGGGAAGATAGAAAGACAGCAATTCGAAGAAAGGTGTGGGTGACTAAAAGAAAGAAAGAAAGGTGATTTGAGTGCCGTTTGAACGTAGGCATTGGTGTGTTGGTGGCCAGAGGGTGGTCTGAGTATTTCAGGAAAACTGCTGATCTACTGGGATTCAGCACAACCATTCTCTATGGGTAGGTTACAGAGAATGGTCCGCAAAAGAAAAAAAACATCCGTGAGAAAAAAAAACAATAAATAAATTAAAAAAATGAAACTCAAGAAAAAAAAACCGGCAGTTGTGGCGGTGGAAAAACTGCCTTATTGATGCCAGAGGGCAGAGGAGGGATGGGCAGGACTGGGGTGCGAGCTGACTTAGATAGAAAGGCAACAGTGACTCAATCGCACCCGTTAACAACCAAGGTAGGCAGAAAGGAGCATTATGAACGCAAGTACGTCGAACTTTGAGGGTGTTCCTCACTGTATGGCGGTAGTGTTCCTCCTGTATGGCAGTAGTGTTCCACACTGTACTGTGGTAGTGTCCCTCACTGTATGGTGGTAGTGTCTCTTACTGTATGGCTGTAGATTTACTCATTGTATGGCGGTAGTGTCCCTCACTGTACGTCGGTAGTGTCCCTCACTGTATGGCTATATTCCTCACTGTATGGCTGTATTCCTCACTGTGTGGCAGTAGTGTCCCTCACTCTATGGCGGTAGTGTCCCTCACTGTATGGCCTCCTGTTCAAAAAATGTTTGTTTTATTTTGCCATATTCTGGCGGTAATAACTTTTTAATTCCATTACGGGTTTAAGCGCAGTGAAAAAATGTTATTATATTCAGACACGGCAATAGCTAATACTGTATGTTTATGATTTATGCTGTTTATTTATTTTATATCAGTTCTAGGGAAAGGGGGTGATTTGAATTTTAAATTTATTTTATATCAGTTCTAGGGAAAGGGGGTGATTTGAATTTTAATGGTTTTATTTATTATAATTTTTTTTTTTACTTTTTTTTTTTTATTTTTACTATTTTTCAGACTCCCTAGGTTGTCTGATCAATCCTATCATATACTGCCTACTGCCATACTACAGTATTGGGGTTTGGGGATTTCTCTCCTCATTCATGTGCCGATCGCGAACCAGGTCGGCGAACCAGGTCAAATCGAATTTACATAAATTCATACATCTGTAATTGCAACCCCAGACCAAAAAATTTTTGGTTTCTGTGACAATTGAATTTTTTAAATGTTAGATTGGCTGGTGGGTGTTGCAATTGGGGAATGGGGGCTCACATGTGTTGTGATTGGGGGATGGAGACTTCTTTGTTGGTTGGGGAAGGTGTTGCTGCATGTTGTGAGCAGGGAGGACTGGTGCATGTTGTGAGCGTTGAGAGTACTTGTGCTTGTTGTGAGCAGGGGATGGAGACTTGTTCATTATCGGTTGGGTAAGCGGGGCTAATTCATATCATGAGAGGGGTATGTCAGTGATGGGGCTTGTGTCTCATATTGCTATACAATATGTACAGTATTGTGTTGTATGTGTAGGTCCACATGGATACAAATGTAGCTGGTTGTGTTCAAGCCAAGAATCTGTCACATTTGTACTTTACATGGACCTTGATGGCTGAATTGGTCCATCTAATCCGGCTGTGGATGTGTGATAATGCCTCCACATTCTTTTTTTGAATATTTGGCAATGTACATAGGGTTCGTTCTCACGTCTCACTAACTACACACAGGAGGCCATGCCCCTAAGACCTTGCTGCATGGTGGAAAAGGGGAGTGCTGGAAGGTGCCTGTAGTGTGTAGGAAATGCTTCTTCTGTTTGTTGTAAGCTGGGGAGGGAGGCTGGTGCGTGTTGTGAACGGGGGAGGTTGGCAGGTGAGTGTTGTGAGCGGGGTAGGAGGCAGGTGAGTGTTGTGAGCGGGGAAGGGGGGGCTGGTGCATGTTGTGAGTGGGGGATGGACACTTGTGCATTGTCAGTTGGGTAAGCGTTGCTAGTTCATATCTTGAGAGGGGTATGTCAGTTATTGGGCTTGTCTCATATTGCTATACAATATTTTCAGTATTGTTGTATGTGTAGGTCCACATGGATACAAATGTGGCTGATTTTGTCCATGCCGGGAATCAGTCACATTTGTACTTCTGTACATGTACTCTATATATGCGTAATCTCTTTCCTATTCTTGGAGATGGGACATTAATGTATTGCCTTTGTCCCTGTGTGCATAGAACCTAAACTTGGCATAGTGATAATATTTTGCTGACCTGACGTTTAAAAGATCCAGTAATTTTAATTTCCCCAGGCTGTCCTCGGCTTTAGACCTTTTTGCTACTCTTTCCAAAGCAGAGATGTTAATAAAGAGTTTATAAAATTTTGCTGTCCTTTGTTTTTTAATCCAAGCAGCCATGGATATCATTCTACCACTTATAGCCTTTTTATGTGCCACCAAGAAGTATTGTTGTGCTTAAAAAAAAAAGTTAAAAATTTTATACAAGCATGGCTACTTGGGCATCCTTGTCTAAAAGCATTTCTTTGAGGCACATTGGGGCACATTTACTCCCCGCTGTGCATTGTCGGACGATAATGTCCGATTTCCTGCATGTGTCACTTCCCTGCTCAGATCCACCGGAGCCAATTTTCTTCTTCCCGGTGTATATAAGTGCAATACAATTTTTAAGGTTAAAACCCGCGCTCAGTCCGAATCCATTGGATCGTCCGACGCCCTGCCCCTCAATTTATGTCGCATGAAAGTCGGCGCAATTGTTCCAAAATCCGATCGCGTGCAACACGATCCCCTTCTAAATACCTGTCCAAGAAAATTTCTAAAAGCTGAAGAAAGTGCTATCCACGGTGCGACCCTTAGTAAATAAGCTCCATTGTGTGAAATTCCCTGGAATGCCTTGATTAAGTAAATGAAACTGAAATCAGGGCGTGATGTGAGTCGTTGGGCCTACGGTAGCTGAGCAGACAATTTCTGGGGTGATGACTGGGGAAAAGAAGTAGTTAGACTTTCTATGATCGGTGGACTTGAAAGTAGTGTCATGTAGATTTATGTCATGTCACTTGTGTAATGTGCTGGTCTCCACTTTATATTTGTTAAGTGCGCTGCTCGCCTTCTTATATTTTTGTAATGTGCTGGTCTCCTCTTTATATTTTTATGTGCTGATCACTCCACTATATTTATGTAGTGAGCTGGTTGCCTCCTTATATTTGTGTAATGCGCTGGTCTCCTCCATATATTTGTGTAATGTGCTGGTCTTCTCCGTATATTTGTGTAATGTGCTGGTCGCCTCCTTATATTTGTGAAATGCGCTGGTCTCCTCCATATATTTGTGTAATGTGCTGGTCTTCTCCTTATATTTGTGTAATGTGCTGGTCTTCTCCTTATATTTGTTTAATGTGCTGGTCTTCTCCTTATATTTGTGTAATGTGCTGGTTGCCTCCTTATATTTGTGTAATGTGCTGGTCTCCTCCTTATATTTGTGAAATGCGCTGGGGGGGTGGGGGGGCTGTATACATTTATATGGGGGCAAATTATTCTTATATTGGGGGTTTGGGGGCTGTATACATTTATATGGGGACACATTATTCGTATATTATTTGTATATTACCCAAATATGAGTCGGAGACCAGCACATTACACAATATGAGTCGGAGACCAGCGCATTTCACAAATATAAGGAGGAGACCAGCGCATTTCACAAATATAAGGAGAAGACCAGCACATTACACAAATATAAGGAGGAGACCAGCGCATTTCACAAATATAAGGAGAAGACCAGCGCATTTCACATATAGAGGAGGAGACCAGCTCATTACACAAATTAAGAGAAGACCAGCACATTACACAATATGAGGAGACCAGCGCTTCACAATCAAGGACGCGAACCAGCAATTTACACACAATATGAGTCGAGACCAGCACATTACCACAAATATCAGCAGGAGGAGACCAGCACATTTACAACAATATAGGAAGGAGAAAGCACATTACACAAATCTAAGAAGGAGACCAGCACATCACAAATATAAGAGGAGCCAGCACATTCCCAATATAAGGATGAGACCAGCACATTACACAATAGAGAGGAGACCAGCACATTACACAAATATAAGGAGAAGACCAGCGCATTTCACAAATATAAGGAGGAGACCAGCACATTACACAAATATAAGGAGAAGACCAGCACATTACACAAATATGAGGAGGAGACCAGCGCATTTCAAAAATACAAGGACGAGACCAGCACATTACACAAATATAAGGAGAAGACCAGCGCATTTCACAAATATAAGGAGAAACCAGCACATTTACACAAATATGAGGAGAAGACCAGCACATTACACAAATATAAGGAAAGACCACCATTACAACCATATCAGGAGAAACCATGCACATCCCAAATCTAAGGGATAAGACCAGCACTTAACCAAATATAAGAGAAGACCAGCGATTTCAAAATATAAGGGAAGACCAGCACATTACACAAATATGAGGAGACCAGCGCATTTCCAAATACACGGACGATACCAGCCCATGACACAAATATAACGGAGAGACCAGCACATTCACAAATATAAGGAGGAGAACCAGCACATTACACAATATACGGAGGAGAGCCAGCACATTACACAATATAAGAGAAGACCGCAGCTCATTTCACAATATAGGCGGAGACCAGCGCATTTCACAAATATAAGGAGGGCGACCATCACATTCCAAATTAAGGAGAGACCAGCGCATTTCACAATATAAAGGAGGAACCACAATTTAACACAAATATAAGAAGGAGACCAGCACATTACACAAATATGAGAGACAGCGCATTTCACAAATACAAGGACAAGACCAGCAATTTACACAAATATGAGTCGGAGACCAGCACATTACACAAATATGGAGGAACCATCACTTACACAATAATAAGGAGAATACCCGCACATTACACAAATATAAGGAGGAGAGCCAGCGCATTTCAACAATATAAAGGAGGAGAACCAGCGCATTTCACAAATATAAGGAGTAGACCGCACATTACAAATTAAGGAGAAGACCAGCGCATTACACAAATAAAAGGAGAAGAACCAGCCGCATTTCACACAATATCATGAGGAGACAGCTCATACACAAATATAATGAGCAGACCAGCACATTACACAATATGAGGAGGATACCACTCATTTCACAATATCAGGAGGAGACCAGCACAATTACACAATATAATGAGGCGACTCAGCACATTACTTACCAAATATGGTCGGAGACCAGCACATTACACAAATATGAGGAGACCAGCGCATTTCACAAATACAAGGACGAGACCAGCAATTTACACAAATATGAGTCGGAGACCAGCACATTACACAAATATAAGGAGAAGACCAGCGCATTTCACAAATATAAGGAGGATTGCAGCGCATTTCACAAATATAAGGAGGAGGCCAGCGCATTTCCAAATATAAGGAGAAGACCAGCACATTACACAAATATAAGGAGGAGACCAGCACATTACACAAATCTAAGGAGGAGACCAGCACTTACCCCAATTAAGGAGAAGACGCCCATTACACAAATAGAAGGAGAAGACCAGCCGCATGACACAACTATACGGAGGAGAACGCCACACATTAACACAAATATAGGGAAGACCAGCGCATTTACAATATGGGAGACCAGCGCATTTCACTTTCACCAATATAAGGAGGAGACCAGCACATTACACAAATATAAGGAGGAGACCAACATATTACACAAATATGAGGAGACCAGCACATTACACAAATATAAGGAGGCGTCCAGCGCATTACACAAAAATAAGGAGGAGACCAGCACATTACACAAATATAAGGAGAAGACCAGCACATTACACAAAAATAAGGAGGAGACCAGCACATTACACAAATATGAGGAGACCAGCACATTTCACAAATAAAAGGAGAAGACCAGCAATTTACACAAATATAAGGAGGAGACCAACATATTACACAAATATGAGGAGACCAGCGCATTTCACAAATATAAGGAGGAGACCAACATATTACACACATATAAGGAGGAGACCAGCACATTACACAAAAATAAGGAAAAGACCAGCACATTACACAATCTAAGGAGAGACCAGCACAATTTCACAATACCAGAGGAGACCGCGCATTTCCATTACCAAAATAGGAGAAGACCACACATTACCAAATATGAAGAGCCAGCGCATTTCAAAATACAAGGACGAGACAGCAGTTTACGACAAATATTAGTCGGAGACCACACTTACACAATATAAGGAGTAGACCAGCCATTACACAATATAAGGCTGAGACCACACATTACATACACAATATAATGAGAACCAGCGCAATTTCCACAAATATAAGGAGAAGACCAGCCATTACACAAATATAGGAGGAGACCGCGCATTTCACAAATATAGGAGGATACCAGCACATTACACAAATATAAGGAGAAGACCACGCCTTTCACCAATATAAGGTAGGAACCCAGCACATTACACAATATAAGGAAAGCAAGCACATTAACACTAATATAAGGAGAGACCACACATTACACAAATATAAGGAGAAGACAGCACATTACACTAATATAGGAGGAGACCAGCGCATTTCACAATATAAGGAGGAGTAGACCAACACATTACACAAATATAAGGGAGAAGACCAGCGCCTTTCACAAATATAAGAAGACCAGTCCATTACACAATATAGAGGAGACCGCACATGACACAAAATTTTATAAGGAGAAGACCAGCACATTCCACAAAATATAAGGAGGCGTCCACGCATTCACCAATATAAGGAATGCTACCAGCACACTTACCCAATATGAAGGTCGGAGACCGCACATACACAACTATGAGGAGACCAGCGCATTTCACAAATTACAAGGAATTGACGAGACCAGCAATTTACACAAATATTAGTCGAGACCACACATTACACAAATATAAAGGAGAGAGACCAGCACATATCACAATATAATGAGAGAACCAGCACATTACACAAATATAGGAGGGACCACGCATTTTCACAAATAAAGGAGGAGACGCGCACATTAACACAAAATAAGGAGGAACCATCACATTCCACAAATTATGAGAGACCAGCACATACACAATATAAGGAGGAGACCAGCACATTACACAAATATAAAGGAGAAGACCAGCGCATTCCCCAAATATAAGAGGAGGACCCAGCACATTACACAAATATAAGGAGGCGTCCAGCGCATTACACAAATATAGGAGGGCGACCACGCATACACAAATATGAGTCGAAGACAGCGCAGTTCACAAACTTATAAGGAGAAGACCAGCGCATTTCACAAATATAAGGAGAAGACCAGCGCATTTCACAAATATAAGGAGAAGACCAGCGCATTTCACAAATATAAGGAGGAGACCAGCACATTACACAAATATAAGGAGAAGACCAGCACATTACACAAAAATAAGGAGGAGACCAGCACATTACACAAATATGAGGAGACCAGCACATTTCACAAACTAAGGAGAAGACCAGCATTTACACAAATATGAGTCGGAGACCAGCGCATTTCACAAATATAAGGAGGACCAACATATTACACAAATATAAGGAGGAGACCAACATATTACACAAATATAAGGAGGAGACCAACATATTACACAAATATAGGAGGAGACCAGCACATTACAAATATCAGGATAAGACCACACATTCACAAATATAAAAGGGGGGGGAGGAGACCACGCATTTCCAACAAATATAAGAGGAGACCACACTTACACAAATATAGGTAGGGACCAACCTTACCAAATATAGGAGGCGACCAGCACATTACACAAATATAAGGAGGCTGGATACCCAGCACATTACATCAAATATAAGGAGGATACCATCACATTTACACAATATACGGAGGAGACCAGCACATTTCACAATATAAGGAGGCCCGTTACACGCATGACCAATATATAAGGAGGCGACCAGCACATTACACAACTATGAGTCGGAGACCAGCACATTACACAAATATGAGGAGACCAGCGCATTTTCACAAATACAAGGACGAGACCAGCAATTTACCATAGGCGTCCGGAGACCAGCAATTCACACAAATATGAGTGGAACCAGCACATTACACAAATATAGGAGGAGACCACACATTACACAAATAAAGGAGGAGACCAGCACATTACACAATATAAGGAGGAGACCACACATCCCAAAATATTATAAGACCACGCATTTCACAAATATAGGATGCACCCCAGCAATTCACATATAAGGAGGCGTCCACGCATTATACACAAATATAAGGAGGAGACCAGCACATTACACAAATATAAGGAGAAGACCAGCGCATTTCACAAATATAGGAGAAGACCAGGCATTTCACAAATATAGGAGGCCCCAGCCCTTACACAAATATAAGGAGGAGACCAGCGCATTTCACAAATATAAGGAGGAGACCAGCACATTACACAAATATAAGAAGGAGACCAGCACATTACACAATACAAGACAAGACCAGCAATTTACACAAATTTGAGTCGGAGACCAGCACATTACACAAATATGAGGAGACCAGCGCATTTCACAAATACAAGGACAAGCCAGCACTTTCACAAATATGAGTCGGAGACCAGCACTTACACACTTAAGGAGGAGACCCGCACCTTACACAAATATAAGGGGAGACCAGCACATTAAACCAAAATTAAGGATAACACACCAGCGCATTTAACAAATATAAGGAGAGAACCCAGCGCATTTACAACAATAGAAGGAGGAGACCCAGGCACTTACACAAAGATAAGGAAAGACCAGCCGCATTACACAAAAAGGAGAAGACCGCGCATTTCCCAAATATAAGGAGGAAGACCAGCGCATTACACAAATAAAGGAGAATACCAGCGCATTTCACAAATATACAGGGAGTTAGAACCACACCAGCGCATTACCAATATAAGAAGACCAGCACATTACACAAATATTAGAGACCAGCGCATTTCACAAATACAAGGACGAGACCAGCACATTACACCAAATTAAGGAGGCGACCAGCACATTACACAAATATGAGTCGGAGACCAGCCAACAATTACATACACAAATATGAGGAGACCAGCGCATTTCACAAATACAAGGACGAGACCAGCAATTTACACAAATATGAGCGGAGACCAGCACATTACACAAATATAAGGAGAAGACCAGCGCATTTCACAAATATAAGGAGGATTGCAGCGCATTTCACAAATAATGATGAGGGGCCACGCATTTCACAAATAGGCGAAGAACAGCACATTACACAAATATTGGGAGACAACCAGCACATTACCCATATGATGAACCGCGCATTTCACAATACAAGGACGCGAACCATCAATTTGACAAAACAAATAATGAGTTCGGATACCAGCACATTTACACAAATATAAGGAGGAGACCAGCACATTACACCATATAATGGGAGACCAGCACTTACACAAATATTAAGGAGAAAGACTCAGCACATTACACAAAAGAAAGGAGAGACCAGCTGCTTCACAACTATATGGAGGACGACCAACACCTTACACAATATAAGGAGAAGACCACGCATTTCACATATGAGGAGACCACGCATTTCACCAATATACAGGAGGAGACCAGCCACATTACACAAATATAAGGAGGAGACCAACATATTACACAAATATAGGAGGAGACCAGCACATTACACAAATATACGGAGGCGTCCAGCGCATTACACAAATATCAGGAGGCGACCAGCGCATTACACAAATATGAGTCGGAGACCATCGCATTTCACAAATATAACAGTGAGAAGACCAGCGCATTTCACAAATATAAGGAGAAGACCAGCGCATTCACAATATAAGGAGAAGACCAGCGCATTTCACAAATATACGGAGGAGACCAGCACATTACACAAATATGAGGAGACCAGCACATTTCACAAATAAAAGGAGAAGACCAGCAATTTACACAAATATGAGTCGGAGACCAGCGCATTTCACAAATATAAGGAGGAGACCAACATATTACACAAATATAAGGAGGAGACCAACTATTACAACAAATATAAGGAGGAGACCAACATATTACACAAATATGAGGAGACCAGCGCATTACACAAATATGAGTCGGAGACCAGCACATTACACAAAAATAAGAGACCAGCACATTACACAAATATGAGGAGACCAGCGCATTTCACAAATACAAGGACGAGACCAGCAATTTACACAAATATGAGTCGGAGACCACACATTACACCAATATAAGGTAGGAGACCAGCACATTACACAATATAGGAGGAAAGAACCACACATACACAAATATAAGGAGGAGCCAGCTCATTCACATTAATGAGGAGACCAGCACAACACAAACATAAGGATGACGCACGACACCTTACACAAATGATAACTGAGGTCCGCCAGCAATTTACACAAATATGGGAGTCGGAGACCAGCACATTACACAAATAGAAGCAAGGAGGATACCAGCACATTACACAAATATAAGGAGACCAGCACATTACACAAATATAAGGAGGAGACCAGCACATTACACAAATATAAGGGGAAACAGCACATTACACAAATATAAGGAGAGACCAGCGCATTTCACAAACTATGAGTCGAAGACCAGCACATTACACCAATATAAAGGAGGATACCAGCACTATTACACAAATATAGGAAAGACCATCTCCGCATGTCACAAATATGAGTCGGAGACCAGCACATTACACAAATATAAGGAGGAGACCAGCACTTCACACAAATATAAGGAGAGACCAGCGCATTTCACAAACATGAGTCGGAGACCAGCACATTACACAAATATAAGGAGGAGACCAGCACATTACACAAATACAAGGAGGAGACCAGCACATTACACAAATATAAGGAGAAGACCAGCGCATTTCACAAATATGAGTCGGAGACCAGCACATTACACAAATATAGAGGAGGAGACCAGCCACATTACACAAATATCAGGAGTGGACCAGCACATTACACCAAATTATAGAGGAGAAGACACAGCGCATTTCACATAAGTATAAAGGAGAACCAGCACATTACACAAATATAGAGGAGGAGACCAGCCCATTACACAAATATGAGAGGAGAACCAGCGCATTTCACACATATAGGAGGAGACCAGCGCATTACCATATAAGGAGAAGACCAGCGCTTTCACAAATATAAGGAGAAGACCAGCACTTACATACACAAATATAAGGAGACCGGCGCATTTCATCATTTCACAAATATAAGGAGAAGACCAGCGCATTTCCCAAATATAAGGAAGAAGACCCAGCGCTTTACACAATATAAGGAGGAGACCAGCACATTACACAAATATAAGAGAAGACCAGCACATTACCCACACAAATTTGAGGTAGGAGACCAGCGATTTTCAAAAATACAAGGACGGAGACCCTGTTTCCTGTCCATTTCCAGGGTGTTTCCATCCTTTTCTGAGGTTCCTAGGTGTTTGGCCAAGCTTCCCTGTGCAGAGCCTTGGTCCCCTTGAAAAATGCTCGAGTCTCCCATTGACTTCAATGGGGCTCGTTATTCAAGACGAACACTCGAGCATTGGGAAAAGTTTGTCTCGAATAACGAGTACCCGATCATTTTAGTGCTCGCTCATCTCTTTTTTTTTTTTTTTAATTTTTTTATTATTCAATATGCAAAATTACAGCAATGTAACATAAAATGATAATCACCAATACTTGCTGACATTAATAAATATATAACAACTTACAGTTACTATTTATTTAACTATATATTCCCTCCCTTCCCCCACCCTTGGTGGTTGACGACCTTTTATATCTATTCCTTTGAGAAACTGCAACAAATAAAAGTAATTAATACTCCCAAGTGTCATCTAATTATCCCGTATTTTTTTTTTTTTTTTTCCCCTAATTGTTTTTAATTCCTATGGGCTCTTGTAAGCCACTTTGCCCTTACTTTTTCCACTTCCGTTCCTATACCAATTTTTTCTAACTTCTCTGCATGTAATAAAACATCCATTCTCTCTTCCCAATCTTGCGCGCTTGGAGTATTGTTTTTCTTCCAATTGAATAGAATTAATTTTCTTGCCAATAGCATGCCCTTCATCACATAAAGCACACTACCAGAAGATCCTATCACTCCAATTTTTGAACCCAGGATACACACCACCTCCTTAACTGGAATTATGCAGCTAAATAGCGATGTTAATCTTTCCAATACTTGATTCCAATATATATGAAGTTTGGGACATCGCCACAACATGTGTATTAGATCTGCATCCACTAAGTTACATTTTGGGCATTTTTCAACTGTTGTGTTCCTAAATCTATTCACTCTTTTTGGGGTATAATGAGCTTTGTGGAAAATAAATCTGGGAGATTATATGAGACAAGTTTCTTGTGATCTTTTTATTCATTTTGAGTGCATCTACCCATACTTCCGTGGTTAAATCGGGGATCTCTTTTTTCCATTCGTCGAATCCAATTTTAGCTGGAAGTGTCCCATGATTGTTTAATAGGGCTTTATATACTCTAGACACTAGACCTTTTCTCCTTACTTTATTATCAAAAAGAAAATCCAATGGATACTTTTCCATTAGAAATGTATCTCTTATTCTATATCCTTTAAAGGCACACCTAAGTTGTGCATAAAAATACCAATCTCTTCCGTCCAAATTAAATTCCTTGGCCAACTCCTCAAAGGATTTTAGGCCGCCATTATTTTGTATTTGAGCTAGGAAACACACTCCTTTCCCCACCCAAAATCTGGAGTAGTCCAACGGTTTTAAATTTCTATTTGTGTAACCCCACAGCGGTGAACAATCTAGGTATCCTTTATAGTGTAATTTTTCTTTAGATTTTTCCCAAACCCAGTTCATCAATTTAAATATAGGATATTGTGCTCTAAATTCTTTTTTTGCAAAAACACCTGTTTCTAATAGTGACCAAATATTATATCTTTGCAGTATCCTGTGATTTACATTTAATATAAATTTTATCATTAATATATCATGATCCAACATGTTTTGCCAGTGTGGGGCTATAAAATAAGAAGAGAAGTCCGGAAGGGCCAGTCCTCCTTCATCAATTTGTGAGTGTAGTTTACTTAACTTTATACGTGCGGGTTTCCCGTTCCAAATAAATTCCCTCAATAAACTGTTTAGTGTATTCCTAATTTTGGCTGAGATAATAACAGGGCTGTTTTGTAATCTAAAGAGTATCTGAGGCAGCACCATCATTTTGAACACCACCACTCTAGCGGCCATTGGTAGATTAATTTTACTCCAAACTGCAATCTTATGTCTTATGTCTTGGATCAAGGGTTTGATGTTTAAAGGGATATAATCCTTTACATTTTTACTGATAGTAATTCCCAGGTACCTCATCTTATCCACCACTGGAAGTTGACCCAACATCAAATCTGATTGGGCAACTGAATCCAGGGGTAGACACGATGATTTGCTCCAGTTGATACAAATGCCCGAGAATTTGCCATGCTGTCTGATCAGTTCGAACAGTTCTTTCATACTTTCCTCATAATCGTTTAAAAAGAGTAGCATATCGTCTGCATATAACAGGAGTTTACATTCTCTAGTCCCCCACTTAAAACCCGAGATTCTATTTGACGCTCTTATATTGCACGCTAAGGGTTCAAGTGCCAATGCAAACAGGAGTGGAGAGAGGGGACACCCCTGTCGCGTACCCCTGTATAATTGCAGAGCCGCGGATGCCCTCCCATTAACACTGACTCTCGCCGACACCCCTTTATAGAGGATTCTAACCCAGTCGATAAACCGGGAACCAAATCCCATCCTCTCCAGGGTGGCCCAGACGTAGTTCCACTTGACGCGGTCAAATGCTTTGACCGCGTCGAGTGAAACCACCATCCGCCCGCTCCCAGGCTCGCCTGGGGTTTGTAAGCTCCACCAGAGCCGCAAGATATTATCTCGGACCGATCTCCCCGGCATGAACCCCGACTGATCGCCATGCACGATCGATTTGATTACACTCATCAGTCTTGTTGCCAAGATCTTAGCTAAAAGCTTGTAGTCGGAGTTCAGCAGGGAGATCGGTCTATACGCATCTAGCTCCAGTGGGTTTTTACCCTCTTTGGGGATTAGTATAATAATTGCCTCCCTCATAGACTCTGGCAATTGACCCTTCTCAAATGAGTAATTATAAACCCCCAGCAATACAGGTAGTAAAATATCAGCATAGTTTATTATTACTTCTAAAGGTATTCCATCTGTACCTACTGCTTTCCCTTTCGGGGAGCTTCTAAGGGCAGATGCTAGTTCTTCTAAAGATAATGGCTGATCCAGTAGAGCTCTTTCTTCTACTGACAACCGGGGGATTTCTAAGTTAGATAGTACCTCTTTTATCTCATCTACTGTTGCTGAGCTGCCTGAGGTGTATAAATCTGCAAAAAATTGTTTAAATTGTTCCCTTATCCCTTCTTGTGATGTTACTATATTGCCTTCTTTCCCTTTAATTGCTATAATGGTATTATTTTCTTGCTGTCTTTTTAATAATCTGGCTAGTTTCTTCATTGATGAGTACTGTCCCAGGATACTCTTCTGACAGCGGAGCCTATCATCTCTAACCACCTTTTCTATACAGTGCATTCTTACACAGTTCTGTGCCTCTATCCATAATCCCTTATTCACCGCCGTGGGGTTATCTACAAATTCCTTTTCTAGGACCATAACTTTCGCTTTAAGGTCTTCCAGAACCTGGGCTTTATTTTTTTGGAAGTAGGATATCTGTCCTTTGATAAGCCCTCTTTAATGCCTTTAATGCATCCCACACCATATCAATGTTCCGTGGATTCATATTTATCTTCAAAAAATTCTGGATCTCAGCATGGATATCTACGCTCTCTTTCACCAAGTCGAACCAAAAGGGTTTGATTTTATAAAAAACCAAGCCAGTTAATGCGGTTTTCTTAATTACAGCCCATAATGGAATATGGTCAGACATACCCCTAGCTCCCATTCCTATTCCCGCTATCATATCGCAACCCGTATTATTGGCCAGGATAAAATCTATTCTAGAGAGGGTATCATGAGACTTTGAGTAGCAAGTAAACACCCTTTTTTTTGGGTTTCTCTCTCTCCATATATCCCTAAAGCCCAATTCAACCATTAATCTACCAAATATAGTGTTGTGTTGCGTATACTGGTGAGTTACCAAGTGCCCTGTTTTTCCTCTATCCAGGGTTTTGGTAAATACTTGATTAAAATCACCCACCCAAAGGATGGGAGCCCCCTCATATTTCTCGGTCTGCTCGGCAATGTTAGTCAGTACTTCCAGAGGGGCAGTAGGCGGGAGATAAGTGCCTATTAATACCATCCTTACCCCATTTACCCTAGCATGCAGAATTATATATCTACCAAGGGAGTCTATTATGACATCTAATTCTTGAAAATCCACATTTTTCCTGATTAGTATACTCACACCACGGGCATAGGAAGAAAATGTAGTATTATAATAATGTCCCAACCAGGACTTGCATAGCGACCCACATGTTTCTTTTATCAAGTGGGTTTCCTGTAGGCAGATAATGTCAGGACGGTAAGACCAGCAAAGATCAAGTATAGCTTTCCGCTTCAATTTGTCATTTAATCCCCGCACATTCCAGGATAGAATTTTAGTCATTTATGTCTTGTCTAAATAAAAAAACTATTTGTTGCAGTACATGATGTAAATAATAGCTCTTTGTCGTCAACCACCAACCCCTCCTCCCACCCTTAACCCCACCCCTCCTCCCACCCTTAACCCCCCATCCTCTTGTCCAGGGACTGTACAACCCTGAAATCTTCTTAGAGCAAAGAACATACTGGAGTAATCATGCTCCAGCCAGAGCCTTTCTAGCCAACTAATTTTCTTTTCCAAGAGAAAATACCTTTCATGCTTTGAAAAATGCATCTGGACCACCTCAAATTTTTAGAACTCTCTCTAGCCACTCATTTGCCTCACCAAAGTTTTCAAAGAAAAGAGCTTTCCCCTCATGGATCAATTTCAATTTTGCGGGGTATAATAAAGAGTAGTTAACCCCCTTTTCTCTTAATCGTTTTTTGATACCATTGTAGCTCATCCTCCTCTTTTGAATTTCCTGAGGGTAGTCCGGAAATAACATGATTGGGGCATTGTTGTAATGTAGTTGAGGTATGGTTCTAGCATTCCTAAGAATGTTGTCTCTATCTTTTGGAGAGAGGAGGCGCACCAGGATATTCCTAGGTCGTTCCCCTACAGGAGGGGCTCTAGCAGGAACGCGATGTGCACGGTCGACCAGAAATACCCTGGTGCAAACCTCCTCAGAAAAAGTTGCCTCTAACCAGTCAGTGACAAATTTAGTAGCGTCTTTCCCTTCCGATCCCTCCGGGATCCCAACTATACGCAGATTATTTCTGCGTGAGCGGTTTTCTAAATCCAAAATCTTTTCCCTAAGTCCCTTCTCGTTACTCTCCATCGTTTTAACTTTAGAAATAAGCACCTCGACCTTGTCCTCAACGTTTCCCACCCTTACTTTGGCTTCTTCTGTGCGTTTCCTAAGGTTCTGCATCTCTTCCTTTATGGAAGTTACATCTGTTTTTAAAGACCCAATCTCTTTTAGGACATTACCAACCGCATTGAGACATTGGGTTAGTTGAGAGGATATATCCTTCAGTGAGATCTCCGGCTCTCTCGATTCCCCAGCATCTATGTTACTCTCAATGTTTGTATTTTCTATAGTGTCATCCTCCAATTGCGAAGCAATTGGACCCTTGTTCTTTTCACCCATTTTTTTTGCCTTATTCTGTGAAGGCCCTGGCGACTGGAGGAAACTATCCATTTTACCATCTTTCCTTTTCTCTCCCGGGGAGCGCCCCCCCCTCAGAGAGTCTGGATTTGGAGTTATTATTTTTGGTCTGTCTCTTACTTGCCATCTTATCATTTATGGCCAAGCACCTAAGGATTCTATACGTATGGTATTGCAGATATAAGATGTACACAAGAGAAAAAAAAAAAAAAACTCTATTCAGTAGTCACGGTATTAAATTGACAGACAGCAATAGATAACTAGGGTTAAACAGTTGCCTATACCAGCAAATAAATATCATCAGAACCCCTATGAACTTATTAACAACCATACTATTTAACAGATGTACTAGCGTTGATGTTTCCCACAGCGCTATATATAATTATCTTGATACAAAAAGTCCCAGAAAACGTCCATTTAGCATTAGATAGCACAAATAATGGCACAGTTAATAGCACAACAAGTAGAATGGGTATGAAGCACACATATAGCACACTTCGTGGCCAGGCAGGTGATAGATAATGCGTAGAGAGTATTATTCTGCAGAGTTAGTAATGAATTACTGTTAGTTTCCAGGGAAGGGAGGGGAGATGTTAGGTTCCCTGAGGGGATTCACAGTTTAGTTAGTCAGTTAGCTGAAAGGCAAATAGTTCATTAAGCAAGATTAGGTAGCCTAGTCGAAGACATGTAAGGTAGAAGCGTAAGCATGGGACATATATCTCACCACTCCTGGACTTCCCGCATCGAAGCCGCTTTTTTCCACACAAGATTTATCCAAGCGGCAGAGGGAGCGGTACAAGTGCAATCTGTATCCATGTAGCAGTAGACTTCAATGCAAAATCTCACGTGGCGACACGTTTCCCCACAATCGTTAACGCTGAAGCAACTTTTCATATGAAGGTGTTCTCCACATAACCATCCGGGATGAAGATTTTAACTCCAGCTGAGAAGACCACATCGGCGAGGTTCACTCACAGGCGGGCCGTCCCAGACACAGAAGATCCACGTTCCTCTAACACCGGTATTCTTTAGGGGATACACCGTCGATTGAGGCTCCATTAGAACTCCAGAGAAAAGAGATGTGTTGCCATCGCAAAAATCCGTGCTGCACTACACGGAGGACACTTCAGGAGTACAGCGCCGCGAGCTCCGCCAGTCCACCGCTACCTATGCGCCACATTTGGCGCTCGCACCACGACAGCGGGGAGAAGAACGTCGGGCTTCGGCATCGGCACGCTCACTCCAGTACCGCGCGCATTCCGTCGCGTGCTCACGTGACACGCTGCGCGCGCCATGCTCCTCCTCCACCAACGCAAGTAGAAGGTTGATATCCCTGCATTGAAATGTGCTCGCTCATCTCTAGTTGCTTGTCATTGGGATGTAAGTACATAATAATAGCCTGAACCGCAAACATGGTTAGGACCTGCTCTGTCATTTGCAGCTCAGGCAGTCGGCTCATACTCAGGGCTGTGAAATCCACAGTCATGTGCATGAGCCCATAGAAGTGAATGAGGATGTGTAAAACAATCCTGCAGAAAACTAGCCTCAGACCCCATGCACACTTTGTTTTTGATGAGTTTTAACTGCTTTGGAAACCTCAAAAGGGAGGGGCTTTCTACTGAAACGCTTTTGTTCTGGAATGAATCCCTCCCTGTTGCGTTTTTTTAAATGGAATTAAAACAGATCAAGAACTGCAGCGTGTGAATGGGGCCTGGGGCTTGTTATCTGCCGGACTGTTTAACTTCCTGGAATCAGTTTTTAACCTTATAAAGGACATCTATCACCAGATCAAGGATTGTAAACCAAACATACAGACATACTGACAGGATCTACTCTCCCTTATTTTTAAGAAAAAAGGGCTTTAAAAAGTATGCAAATTAGTCTGAGGGGCTCCAGGTTCCATTAACTCCTATGAAGCCTGAGCCCTTCAGGCTCATTTGCATAATTAAAAAACTTTTTTTTTTGTAAAAACAAGGGAATAAGAAGCTAAAAGAAGAGCAGATCCTGAGGGGGCGCACATGAGTATGTCAGTGTGCGTGGTTTAAAATCCTTGATCTGGTGATAGATGTCCTTTAAGGACTGCACATGGTAAATGTATGTCCTTAAAAGGTGTCACGTACAGGCGGTCCCCTACTTAAGGACACCCGACTTACAGACAACCCCTATTTACAGACGGACCCCTCTGCCCACTGTAACCTATGGTAAAGCTCTCTGGATGTTACTATAGTCCTAGATGATCAGCTGTAAGGTGTCTGTAATGAAGCTTTATTCATTACAGCAAAAAATTTAGATAATCTAATTGTCACTGGGTCAAAAAAATTTTGTCTGAATCTTCAATTATAAAATATACAATTCTGACTTATATACAAATTCAACTTAAGTATAAACCTAAGAAACCTATCTTGTAAATAACTCAGGGACTGTCTGTATATGAAGAAGGTTCACAGGCTGAGTCCTCTTCATACATACAGTGGGGGTGTATAAAGAATTTTCGGTTATAAAAGCAACTATGCTACCTCCATGACATGTGGGCGTGAAGGGGTGTAGGTTGGGCACAGGGCGCGCCTGAATTGTTTTGAAAAACCTGCAAACTTTTGTTTGCTGTTTTTACACAAAACTACACCAGGACGGACCTGGTTTGGTTTTGCCCGGCTGCTGCTTTTTCCAGCAGATACATCAAGAGGCTTCAGGGTGCTGTCACATGTTAGGGTTTTGATTCCAATTTGTAACGGATTCAAAACGCACTGGGGCGGCCAGCGACCAATTTCATATTTGTTTGTATAGAAACAGATGTGATGGGCAATCAGCGCCGTTGTCTTGTATTGTGTATGTGCAAGACACTGGGTGCAGATTGTCGATCGCATGTGTTTTCATACAAACAAATATGCAATTGACAGCCTGGAGGAGCCTGGAATACTGAGGCTGCGGTCATACGTAACGCGGGGTATGCTGGTAATACTGAGGCTGCAGTCATACGTAACGCGGGGTATGCTGGTAATACTGAGGCTGCGGTCAAACATAACGCGGGGTATGCTGGTAATACTGAGGCTGCGGTCAAACATAACTCGGGGTATGCTGGTAATACTGAGGCTGCGGTCACATGTAACGCAGGGTATGCTGGTAATACTGAGGCTGTGGTCACACGTAACACAGGCTATGCCGGTAATACTGAGGCTGCAGTCACACGTAACGCAGGCTATGCCGGTAATACTTAGGTTATGTGTGACTGCAGCCTCAGTATTACCAGCCATATCACTGAGGCTGCAGTCACACGTAACGCCCGGGTATACTGGTATTACTGAAGATGGGGTCACACATAGCGCGGGTATGCTGGTAATACTGAGGCTGGGGTCACACATAACGCAGGGTACTCTGGCAATAGTGAGGCTGGGGTCCCACGTAACGCTTTAATTCCTTCAGCCCTTGCATTTGGACAATACAGGACACCGGGTGCGGGTTACCCATCGCATGCGTTTGCATAGAAGCGCATCCCGTCCCCGTGCGAGTTAAACACAGTCGGCGAGTTACGTGTGACTTTACTCCTTACTCTACATCAATACTTAATACAGTCAATTGAAGAACTACAACTTTCAGCATCTCATTCAATTGCTGGGAGTTGAAGTTCTTGAGTCCACTGTTATTCTTTATGTATGTACACATTGCAGGGATGTAAAGAGGTGCACTGTGTGTGTGTAAATGTGATACACTTTTATTTTGTAAGAAATACCTTTTTCTTGTGCTGGAAGCCATCATGGGGGGAGCAGCAGCTCCTCATCCATCCTGATCTCCTGCACATGAGGGCAGCCTCTGCTGTGCCAGGGGGATGACCTCCAGCAGCAGCTGCTAGTTGATTGGTGGCCTCTGGTGTCTGTCATGACCAGGAGGAAGGGGGCCCACTGGGACAACTAGGAGGCCCACGTCCTCTGGTTTGTAAGTAGTGACAGCTCACTGTCTGCCCCTCCAGTTATGCAGCAGCAATGAATCAGGGGCCATGTTCTCCTGCAGTGATGCAGGGGCTGAGGTGCTCAGTGCAGTGAGGAACAAATGCCTTACTCACTGCCCCAGCGAAGCTGTGGGAAGAACAGAGAACCTGTCTCTCCCTTCTGCAGGAATTCGTTGTCCCCCCTGATCCCCCCCTCCTCCAGCCTCAGCTGAATGTGCCTGCTCACAGAATGGATGTGCAGCCGACAAATCTGCGGCAACTGTGTGATGCCATCATTTCAATATGGACCAAAATCTCTGAGGAATGCTTCCACCACCTTGTTGAATCTATGCCATGAAGAATTGAGGCAGTTCTGAAGGCAAAAGGGGGTCCAACCCGTTACTAGCATGGTGTACCTAATAAAGTGGCCAGTGAGTGTATATACGCAGTACATATACACTGAATATACATATATACACATATACGGGAAGGGGGGGGGGGGGGTCGGCTGGTGCTTGTTCGAGCAGAGAGCCAGGTCGAGTGGGGTTGCTTGTTTGGGGGGTTTGTGGGGCTCCGCCATGCAGCGCAATGGGCGGGCAGGGAGGCCATGCAGGGGCATGGATGAGCTCGTAGGCGGTCACCTGTGCCCAGGGCCCCGCCTGTATTCCGGCCCTGTCACTGCAACCACTCAAATTTATATGAGAAGAAGTATCACGAAAATATAAAGGAGCGACCAAGGCATTACACAAATATAAGGAGGGAACCAACACATTACACAAATAAAAAGGGGAGATTAGCGCATTACACAAATGTAAAGAGGAGACCAGCGTGTTAAACAAATATAAGGAGGAGACGAGCACATTACACAAATATAAGGAGACCAGCATTTTACACAAATATGAGTCGGAGACCAGCACATTACACAAATATAAGGAGGAGACCAGCACATTTCACAAAAATAAGGAGAAGACCAGCGCATTACACAAATATAAGGAGAAGACCAGCGCATTACACAAATATGGAGGAGACCAGCACATTACACAAATATGGAGGAGACCAGCACATTACACAAATATAAGGAGGCAACCAGCTCACTACACAAATATAGTGGAGTGATCAGCACATTATGAAAATATAAAGAGGAGACCAGCACATTACACAAATATAAGAAGGCGAGCAGCGTACTTAACAAATATAAAGGGGAGACCAGCACATTACACAAATGACATGACATTTGCTCACAACACTCACCTGCCCCCTCCCCCCGCACACAACACGCACCAGCCCCCTCCCCTGCTCAGAACACGCACAAGCATTTCCTACACACTACAGTCACCTTCCAGCACTCCCCTTTTTCACCATGCAGGAAGGCCTTGGGTGCATGGCCTCCAGTGTGTAGTTAGTGCAGCTCTGTGTGCAGGGAGTACCTCAGGGCTGGGGCTGCGGTCTAAACGGGAGAACAGGCTGCCTGCACTGCCATCCTTCCACGACGCATCGTTCCGGCTTGCACGCGACAGAAATTGGGGGGCGGGCCGTCGGACAACCCGACGGATTCGGACTACGCTAAGGATTTAACATTTCAAATTGTGTCGCAAGACACTCACTTACAAGCACCGGGAAGAAGAAGGTGAACTCCGGCGGACCTCGGCGGGGAAGCGACGGATGCAGGAACTCGGGAGCACGAGCTATGTGAATTGCGCCGGACTTCATCTTCGTCGGACCGTCCGGATTGGGGATCGCGACAGGACCGGATAAGTACATTTTCCCCACCGTCTCCTATATATTTATTATAGTAATGGAAACACTCTTACAAGCATTAAGTAGCCAACCAGATTACTGGACTAACATTAGTCAGTAGGGAACATGTTGCATGATGCATAATGCAGAAGAACAGAAACAATCCCTACCTTGTGTAATGGAACTCTTTCACAAATTGGACAGACTCTCAAATTTTTAAATTAAAAAGTAAGAAGCTTTGAATGTCTTGGCTCCCGGCAATATAGTTTTCCCTGAAAAAGTTCACCCTTTTCAATGGCAATCTACTAGCCTTAAGTACTTCACATTGACCAAAGATTTATTTCTCCTTTATATAGAAAACTATGCCTCCTAACAACAATAACTTTAATTGTCTCTAGATTTATTTGCACTCCCTTACATTTCATAGTTAGGTCCTAAAACCCTGCTGAAAGTTTTTATCATGCCAAAAATACTCTACCTACTTCAAATGGTCTCAATATTTTTTTTAGGCCTACATATTTTTTTGCCAAGCTAAATTTTTATTCAATTTCTTTGGAAAGGGAAGAAGGTAAGAGGGAGTTATGACAGCTTTACCCTATAAAAGAACATTTGGAATCTTGGGCTGCTCGATGCATTGGCTTATCACAGAGAAGTGCATCTTAAAAGAAAGAATTAACGTTTACAAGATTTTGGCATGCAAGTTCGAAATGATGATACTCAGGCATTTGGCTGATTTATGGAATATTCCTATCATAACTGTTAGAGATTATCCATTAACTTAAAACACAATAAGTACAATCCCACAATATGACTTCAGCCATTGTCTCTTTAATAACCTCTCAGCATTATTGGTGCGTCATCCTCTCCCTTATTTCTTCACCCCTCACGAGACTCTACTTCTTAGGGAAATCCATTCAAGAAATAGAGGACAGAATGACTAGTCGTGCTTCCTCTATCGCATTTCCTCAGGAAGAAGAAATTAGGCTATGTTAGTCTCAGCTGTGTAAGCAAATGCCCGTTTTATAGGTTTGAGAAATGGCTAAAATTTATGCTATCACAAAACAAGAGGAGTTAAACCAGGTTACATTATATTTTGGAAAACTTAGCTTAATATATTCACTACACTTAGCATATGTAGTTTTTTGCACATGCTTTATTGGTTTTGTTTGATGTACAACCTAGTTTATGCCCCCAAGTGTCAAAAGACTAGATTCTATACCACATTGTCAAAGCTTCTGAACACGTGCAAACAAGGATTGATTATACTTGCAGGAGATTTTAATATAGCTATGTGGCATTCAGTATATACGTCGAGGATTTTCAATTAGATGGTCACACAGATTTATTAACAATTTCCCAAAGAGAAGCATACTTGGCACGTACCACACCCTGTAGATAGAGATTTTTTATTCTTTTCTCACGCACGCAAAACATACTTAAAAGGGTATTCCCATCAGGGCATTTACATTTAATTAAATTCATTTGCCATATGTAAACATTTCTTCAATTGGATGTTAATAATCAAAATGTTCCTGTGTGAAGATAATTTCTCATAAATGTGACCATGTTGTCCCTTAGAAACGAGATAGCTTCCTTGGATGCGACCACCAGGCTTGCACTATAGAGTCCTGCCGGACCACCAGGATTCAGCAATCATTACCACAGGACGTCTGTGAGACCTGCAGTAACTGCCGGACATTTCATATACAAAAACTATTTGTTTCTTTGTGCAATCACTCCAGCAGACGTGGCCGTTTCCAAGGACACAGTCTGGCTTCTAAGGGACCATATGGCTACATTTATGAGAAATTATCTTCACACAGGAACATTTTTTTTAATAACATCTAATTGAAGAAATGTTTACATATGGCAGATTAATGAAACAGAATGTGAGTTCCCAGACGAGAATACCCCTTTAAGAATAGAGATGAGTTTATCTGACCATAATCTATACTACAGGCGGTTCCCTACTTAAGGACACCCGACTTACAGACGACCCATAGTTACAGGCGGACCCCTCTGCCCACTGTGATCTCTGGTGAAGCTCTCTGAATGCTTTACTATAGTCCCTGGCTGCAATGATCAGCTGTAAGGTGTCTGTAATGAAGCTCTATTGATAACCCTTGCCCCATTGCAGCAAAAACATTTGAAACTCCATTTGTCACTGGGGCAAAAAAAAAAAAAAAATGTCTGGAACTACAATTATAAAATATATAGTTTCGACTTACATACAAATTCAACTTAAGAACAAACCTATGCACCCTACCCTGTATGTAACCTGGGGACTGCCTGTATTAGATTAAATCTACTAAAATGGTTATTTCGGAATAATTTGAAAAAAAAGCCATGTTCAAGTGCATGTCAGCTAAATAATTATTATTTTAAACATTCCTAAACATCATTCTCATTCAGCCAACACCTTAAAGGGAACCTTCCACCACTAATCTACCTATAAAGGTAGATCGGGTGGTAGGTGGATCAATGGGACGTGAGGATAGCCCTTTTAAGGGCTAATCCTCACGTCCCCACACTTTTTTGATAACTTTTATTAGACTTTTATGCAAATTTACTTATGCGGCTACTGGGGTGTGGAGTAGCCGCATCTGAGGTTACACGAGGCGGCTACTCCACGCCCCGGTAGCCTCTTTTTCTCTCCTTTTTTCCCCTCCTACTCCCATCTTCGGCCCTCCCTCTCCGTTTAGGCTGCACTCCCATCTTCCTGCGATCCTTGCCATTCTTCGCCTCGCTCCGAAGATCAGTCCTCGCACCTTCTCGGGGCCTTCCACATTGCTCCCAAACATGCGCTTTCGCTGCTCTTCTGCGCTGCGCAAGGCAGGAGTCGCCGTACGAGCGCCGCAGCTACACGGATGCTGCTTGCCGAAATGGTGATAGGAGGGGAAAAGAGCCTACCGGGGCGTGGAGTAGCCGCCTCGTGTAACCTCAGATTGCGGCTACTCCACACCCAGTAGCCTCATAAGTAAATTTGCAATAACAAAGTTCACAAAAGTGTGGGGACGTGGATTAGCCCTTAAAAGGGCTATCCTCACTCCCATTATCCACCTCCCACCCCCAATCTACCTTTATAGGTAGATTTGTGGTGGTAGGTTCCCTTTAAAGGAATTTTATATTTCAAGGTGTTGGTTTTAAGGAGTCTCTGGAACTGAAACATTACCATCACTGATAAGTTTACAAGCAGTTACCAGATGAAAGCTCCATTTGAGCCGAAACGCGCAGGGACGGAGCCATCCTGGACATTGGAGGATCATCATAATAACATCTGGGTAAGACATTTATTCTCAGGGTGGGTGTATTTGAATCTAACCACTGCAAAATGATGCGAGAATGAGCACAGACCTATATATGTGTATGTGTATTGTTTTCTGCCTCTTTCCCGCCAGGATAGTATGCTCAGTCTTTTCCCTTTATATACTGCATCCCTCCTCTTCTTTTTCTGATCCCCTTTCTTTCTTATTTACCTCTTCTTTCTTCTATTTTGACCGTCATATTCATGATATGTTTTTCTTTGTTTTTATCTCATAACATTCTCCTATGTTCTCAGCTCTTTTTTCTTTTCAGTCTTTTTGTGTCATTATGTGCAAGGGATCTCCCTAGAGATACAGTAGGACATATTTAGAATAAATCTACTAAAATGGTTATTTCGGAACTGAAACATTACCATCACTGATAACTTTAAGATTTAATAGCTGTGTATATTTCTTGTAAAGGGGAATAACAGAGCTACACGGCTTCACTAACAATTACTACAAGGAGTTTTCTGAGGTACTGTCCCCTCATCTCTTTCAGTGACTGTCTGTGACCGTCTCTTTCAGTGACTGTTTCTGTCTCCGACTGTCACTTTGTCTATGGGGAGATTTATCAGAAGTGTCAGGAGAACTGCTCTAGTTGCCTAAGGCAAGCAATCAAAGCTCAAGTTTTACCTCAGACATTTTTGATAAATTTCCCCCCCCATCTCTGTATCCCTATCCATCTTACCTCACACATAAGTTGTCTTCTATTCATTGCCTATAGTAACCAAAGCTCACATTAATGACCTTTGGCAGAACAGCAACCAATCACGGCTCAGCTTTCAACTGCAACATCAGTAGCAGACAATGGCTCCTGTATATGGTGGTTGGATATAAGTGGATTTTGTAAAGCACGGGTTGAAAATTTCGGCTCAAAACCAAGTCTATGACATTTCCTGAGTCACACAGAATGGCTGTACAAAATTTGATGATTGTAAAAGAGCCGGGTACTGATAAAAAGCGACGGGATGTCACGACTATAGGACAAAGGGGGTCGGGGGGAACCGAAAAGAAAAAGGGAGAAAGCGTCCACGAGAGGAGGGGGGGTGGTGTCAAAGCTGACGATTCCTGACATCCGGTGTTAGCGGTGAAGGAAAGGTCTGAATATTTACTAAAATGAACAGAGTCAATGCGATGGTCTCAACAAAATATCAGAGTAATAAACAAGCGGCTAATAGAGAGTGGCGCTACTTTCTATTATTAATGAGTTGGGTCCTGCAGTTTTCAAAGAGTCACTGTTGGAGCCATACCTTATCAATGCGAGCTCTACAAATTTTTATCTGATATTTGCTAACTATACAGACAAATTGTCTTCCAAAATGTATCTTTGTAATAAACATTCGTTAAATAAAGAGGCCGCTCTTCCTTTTTACCTGCAGTTTTCCTGCAGTGAGCAGTGCATCTCCGGTCCAATTAACAGCACAGAGACAAGGTAAGATTAACTATTTCCATACCAAACAAATATTGCACTTGATGATTTAGCTCTCTAATGTGATAAGACTAACAAAGGACTGTAAATAGCTTAGTCACTGGGAAACTCAGGTTCCTTTATATCGCAGCTGTGAGTGGAGTATAGGACAGAAAAGCAGAGGGAAGTATACAGGATCATATTTATTTAATAAAGTATTGTACAAAGTTTACTTTTATAATCTGCACTATTGATTTATGTAATTTTGTTTATTTATACTTTACTACCAAAGATGCCAAGATTGCCAGAAATGTGTACAACATAGTCATATAAATGATAATGTACTTACGTTTTATTGTTTTTTACAATCCCCAGATGCACAAAAGATGCCAGAGTATTTCTTAGGAAATCAGAAGATAAGGCATCATAGCATCTAGTAGCTCCTGAATAGGAATGCAATAAAACATTGTCAAAATACATATACAACTTAACAATGAATTATTTATACTGTAATTCAGTTTAACACCAATCCAGTGTCAATGTCTGGAGAGACTTTATATCACTTTTGGGCCTAGAGATAATTGCATTCTTTGGCTAAATTACATTAAATAATCAGCATCCAGAGAGCTTTATGCCAGGTCAAATAGTTTCATTTAGAACTAGGAAGTCATTTGTAAGCTGCATGTTCTTAAGTTGGGCATTGCCTGCAAAATGATGCACCTTCCCTGATAACATATCCTACAAAGTTTCCTGCCTTCATTTATAAGAATTTATGCAAAGTTTGTTGAAAAAGTTACTTTATTAATACAGGTGCTCTCATTTTTAAATTTTTTATATTATTACACTTCTGTTATAAGTGCCCAACTGAAAGGTGGAGGTGAAACACCCGGCGTGGCGGTAGGTACCACAGGCACCAGTCCCATGACAAACAGCCCCATGACCAGGAGTGGAAAAACACTGAAAACAACTGCACAGAAGAAATTAACTCTTCCCATCAAGATTTAGTGGTAAATATATCTTCTATGTCTTTATCCCCTATACAAATTAAGTAAGGGACTTTCTTTCTGCCTCACTGAAAAGGTCGATTGGTTAAAACTTGCGGCAGTATTGGCCCGCTTCTTCCGATCAGTTAAATTGAAAGTTTGGTTTGCCCAACAACAGGTTCCTACTAGTTCTACAGATGCACAAAACCCTATATCACAGTTGTGCTTAAAGATTTAGGTCTGTACAATAAAAGCAATTTCGTGCCTTTTGTCATCTCCTGTGCAGTGGCGACATTTATATCCCTAGTAAAACAGGATATTTCAGGATTACAGAATACATGGGGACAAGAGAATTTTCCTAAGATCCACAATAATGTATTCAAATCTGCTAGGATGTCACTTACGGAGCTGATCAATGACAACAAGTTGATAATCAAACCTGCCGACAGAGGTGGAGCAATTTATAAATACAAAGAAATAGGGTGTGCCGCACAATCAAGTATCAATAGTGGGTATATGGGCACCGTACAGACATGTAAACTCACAAGAAAAGATGTGCCATAACCCAAAAATAAATATCAAATATACTTTATTAATTTACAAACAACAAAGACCAGACAAACAGTATAAAAGCAATTAAAAGGTGTAGTGACTACACCGAAAAACTCGATGTGGTGAGTGTAATAAACTCACCAACAACCATCCCTAGTTCCATCAATCATAAGGGTTTACTGCTCAAATACACACAGAAATGGGATGAGAGTAGTCATCCCCAATTCATATAATATAATAAAGTGCATATAAATAAACAATGTTATAGTCAATATAGTCAGTATATGTACAGACAATATATGCTCAACATAGCCGGGGCATAATAACCACATTGACCATCCTAAATGCAAAACCTGAAGTCAGCATGGCTGTACAAAAGGGAGCAAAGAAACCCAGGCAACCAGGGAATGAGCGTGTCCACCCCACGCGTTCCGTCACTCACGGTGACTTCATCAGGGGAAGTGTGGACGGGGAGTTTGATTGGCGTTTTTAGGTGCATGTGTTGGGGGCATAATTAGCCCACCTGCGGTCACCCTCTCACCTGTGCAGTCAGGTACGGCGCCTAATTCGTTTCCGGTAAGAAGCCTCTGAATGAGCGCGCTCAGAGGACTTACTGAATGATGCGCGTGCGCCAAAAATTCATTATACTTACTAAATACTGCGCATGCGCCAAAATTACTGCATATCGCGCGTACGCCAAGATTGCTGAATAATGCGTTATGTGGCACAGTGTTGTTAATTGATGCGATTCATTACTCAATATTGTTACAAACACTAGAATAATGTAGAATAATGGTTCTGGTTCCAGCCATCCAAATGTTTTATTACAGCGTATGCAATGAGATTGAATGTCTGCCTAACAATAGGATTGGTGGAGAAAATATGAGTCGAATGGAACGACGAGCAATACATGACCTTGCTTCCAATCCATCTTTTCTAATCAAAGAGGCCGACAAGGGGGGGAATGTGGTATTGTGGCCCTCCGAACTTTATGTAAAAGAGGCCAAACGTCAACTTGGCAATAGGACTTACTACACCCCCTTACCCTCCAATCCAACTGAGGTCTTTTTAAGAAAATTGAATAATATACTTGATTCTGCATTACACCATGGCATCATCTCAAAAAAATATCACAGTTTTCTCACCGTTAAGGACCCTGTGGTCTCCACTTTCTATATGTTACCCAAGGTCCACAAATCCCTGACCAACCCACCAGGTAGACCTATAGTGTCGGGGATTGGTGGCCTGGGGGAGAAATCATGTATGTATATCGACTTCTTCTTACAGCCCCTGGTACTGGATCTGACGTCTTATATTCGGGACTCCTCGGATCTAATACAAAAAATCAAGAACTTGCATATACCCGAAACAGCCTGGCTGGTGACACTTGACGTTGAAGCTTTGTACACCAATATAGCACATGACGATGGATTGAGAGCTGTGGCGTACCAACTGGATCGACAATCGACTGGGGACAGAAGACATGACTCCTTCCTACTTGATCTTCTCAAGTATGTATTAAAACACAACTACTTTGTTTTTGACGGGACATACTACAGGCAGATTTCGGGCATGGTCATGGGTGCACGGTGCGCACCCTGCTACGCTAACCTATTTTTGGGTTGGTGGGAGGGTGCGCACGTGTACCCAAGGGAGGATTTCCAACATTGTGCCATTGGTTAGTTCCGATTTATAGATGATGTCCTCTTGATTTGGAATGGTTCCTTGACCTCTTGCCAGGAATTTGTTTGTTCACTCAATCAAAATCCATGGAACATCATCTTAACTTCTCATTTTTCGCAGACATCAACGAATTTTCTGGATCTCACGGTGTCAGTTGAGGGCGGATTGCTGTCAACAAATCTCTATCGGAAGGAGACAGCCACCAACAGCCTACTCCATTTTGACAGCTTCCACCCGGGCCACCTAAAAACTGGTATCCCTGTGGGACAGTTTATCCGATTAAGGAGGAACTGTACGAAGGATGAGGACTTCCGCAGGAATGCTGCTGAGCTTACCCAACGCTTCCGACAGAGGGGCTACCCGAAAAAATCCATATCACGAGCATTTACCCGGGCGCAACTCTCTAGTAGGGATGAACTCTTTACACCAAGACAACGATGGAATGAACCTAAACCAGGTATAGTGACAACTTTTCATAACCAATGGCAGGACTTGTATAACATCTTATATAAACATTGGAACATCCTGTTGTCAGAGCCAAAACTGAAACATCTGATTTCTAGCAAACCAAGTCTAATAGCAAGGAGGGCACACAACTTGAAGGACAAGCTCACCCATAGCCACTTCAAACGGCCCACAATTGCAACTGGCACAGGGATAAGATTAAGGGGATCTTTCCCATGTGGTGAATGTTCCATTTGTCCCCTAATACAGGTTTCAAGGGACCATCTGACTATCCCTGGGTTTGAGACAATCCCTCTATACCACTATGCCAACTGCAGAACAAAGAATGTGATATACGCATTGATTTGCCCTTGCGAGAAAATCTACTTGGGACAGACGACCCAGGAACTGAGGAAAAGGGTCCAGAAACACCTCTCCACCATAACCAATGCGGAATCCAGCTTCTTGCAGGGGAAACAACTATCTACGGTTGCCATGCATTTTCGACTCTTCCATGCAGGTAGGACTCGTGGTCTTAGGGTAATTGCTTTGGACGTTGTTCGCCCATCTATACGGGGTGGCAATGTCACATCTGAGCTTCTGCGCAGGGAGGCCAGATGGATCTACAAATTTGGCAGCAAGGCACCCAAAGGCACCCAAAGGCATCACGAAATGGCCGATTCAACATTAAGAGCCTGGTAAATACTTGTGCAACACTTCTGCTTGGCCTCTACTATTCATTCTGTTTGTTTTTCATTCACCGCCTTTTGAATGTTGTCACTGTATCTACCTTCCCTCCTCCCTTCTCTTCTCTTTTTTTATTTTTTATTTTTTCAGTTTCCTGGGGCTTCTGCACCTCTTATTTATCTATTTATTCACATGGGGGCACCTTTTGGGATATTTGATCCCCTTGTAGTCAGGTATCTAGTTATACCCTTATATACACCATGTTATCCTGCTTTCAGGGATTTATTCACAACTATTCATTTTTTGTGCACATATTTTTTCCCACACAGGTGTTTATCTCACATGTGCAAAAGAAAAAGATGTATTATTTTATGTCATTTTAGGTTTCGCTTTTTCAAAAGGTAAAATTCAAGATCTAATGGCGGTGAACCTTGTATCCGATTTTGTCTCTTTTTGAAATCTTAGGATTCCAGTATACCCGGCATTCAACATCTCAACAGGGTTACTCCCTCATTCCAAGAACTCCAACCTCAGGCCTCAATTTCCAGATTTCGACAGCTGGACCAATCAGAGTTGATTAATGTAACCTTTTCATTGTGTATTATATCTATGCCTTTATTGTGTATATTTAGCACTGGCACTATCAATACTAAAAACATTGACTTGACTGACTAAATTGCTTTTAATCATTTGGCGTTTGTGCATGTGTTTGGGGGCACCCACCCGTGGCACTCCTGTAAACATTGTAGGTTTAGGATTGCAGTACTCATTGACTACTTTATAGTCAAGGTACGCTTTGTGTGGAATATTGTGGTCACCCTGGCTCAGTAATCGTGTGCCATACCTATACTTATCTATTATTATTTTTTCACTTTACTTTGTCAGCACTTGCTGGAAATCGCGTCTTCCTAATATTCTATTACTTGTTTGTAAACAAGAGGATCATACTTATCTTAACTTATCTGTATACGCTTTTCTCTTTATTTGTGGGCACTTGATAGGTCGCCGTCTGATGTCCAGATTTACACTATTTAATATTATGGATTAGTACATAGGTCGTTGTTTGACTTTTTGGTTTTTACTATTTTTGGATTTATGGATTGTGCTATACACCAATATGCACACTATCACTGGTATGGTATTCAACTTTTCCATAGCGTCCCCCTATGATGGCCCCACCTGGAGGATGACCCTTGACCTCTGTAGGGACAGGAAGCAGAGAGGTTAAATACCCCACCCCGGCATCCGTACACCAGTGGCTTCCTGTCCCTACACAGGGCAGGGAG
>WNYA01001387.1:0-26518 GCA_019512145.1 Engystomops pustulosus
GATGAATGCCTTCCAGTGTGTCTGTGTCCCTCTTGATATTCCTATAAATCCTTCCACAACTTCCATTACCCGATGTTTTTATGGCGGATTAGGAATAATAATATCTTAGGTGACGGCACGTGTCGCGCTGAGGAAGAGACACAGGTGCGAAAACACAGCTGTGCGTGGAGTCCGGCGCGGTGAGCGGCTGCGGAGGGTTTCCAGGTTCCCGTTTCCTTCTCTTGCTTTTCTCTGGTGATGAATGATTTATTGGAGGCGCCGTTATTCCCCCGCCTGTCGCTGTCTGTCATGATGGCGGCGCAGTAAATCTTCCGCTTTCTTTGGACCACGGAATAGAAACATTTTTCATAATCACCGGCATCACCTCCTAAAAGGTGTAAGGTGGATCTGCCGCTGGGGGGGAAGCCAAGACCCCATCTCAGGGTACAGCTATCCCACTCCACAGCCCTGCCTCTACCGCCATACAGTGCACATATATAATGCTGCCATAATATACACATAACCTCTACTACCATACAGTACACATATATAATGCTACCATACTGTACACATAACCTCTACCGCCATACAGTGCACATATATAATGCTGCCATACTGTACACATAACCTCTATTACCATACAGTGCACATATATAATGCTGCCATACTGTACACATAACCTCTATTACCATACAGTACACATATATAATGCTGCCATACTGTACACATAACCTCTATTACCATACATAGATAGATAGATAGATAGGAGATAGATAGATAGATAGATAGATAGGAGATAGATAGATAGATATGAGATAGATAGATAGATAGATATGAGATAGATAAATATTTATTCACCAGTAGTTTTGCCTAGGACATTCCTTTACAGTTTATTTAAATAGAACATTTCATTCCACATTTCCATCCTGTCTCTTCTTAGATCTCTGATCTGCCTTCACCTGCTACTGACCTCCAATTACCCGTTATAGACTTAGAGGTAAAATGCATATTTCTTGCTGCCTGCGGCCTCCACTAGGGGGAGCTCAGTAGTGTCCAGTACTCTTCCTATTGGTTGCAGGAGGTGTTCAGCATGTAATCGCTATTTCTGTCTTCTTTACATCTATTAGATTCGGTTATGATTCTTTTCTTAATTTTGTGGTGATATTTTCGCTTCGATTCACAATAACTACAATGTCCTGTGTGTTGAGATGTGGAATGTAGTTCTATAGGGGAAGCTGCAGTAACAAGTTCCTGTAGCAAGGGGCACTGTCTAAAAATGATGAGAACCCAATATCATGATGATCAATGGGAACCCCCGCACTGTCACCTAATTTAAATAAAACAATGATATAATTTTTTTTTCAAAATATGTTTTAATCAACTTTCCTCTCCAGGTTGTTTTAAAGGGACAACTCCAGACACTCCGCCCCTTAATATCCTCTGTTAATGGCCATTTCCAAATTATTTTGTATTATATATGTATTTTCTACTAGTTATCAGCCTCTTTCCCAGTGCAGGGCTGAGCGGGGGCGGGTACATTCTGTCATGTGACAAGTGTGGTCATGTGACAAGCAAGCTCCACCCATGCTTAGAAAATGGAATAAATGGGAGGGATTTATGCTTTACTTCCCTGATATGTGCATTGTGCTGGTGGGGCAGTGGCTGGAGTTCTCCTTTAAGTCACCCTCGGACCCTTGATGGTGATGACTGATGGTCATGTGATACTGTGACGCTGTGTTGTGCCCATAAGAAATCAGTAATGTTTTCTTCTTTCTTACCCCTTTCTGTTTCCTCTTAGGCTGTGACACAATTAGCGCTTTTTGGGGATATGTCCACTCCGCCCGACGTAACGTCTCCCTCTGTAAGTTTGCTCAAAAAAATTTCTCTTTCTGATCCCATTTTTTTCGCCAGGAAAAACATTTTCAAAAATTCATGTTCAAATGTAACCACAAAGACATCCAAAATAATAATAATAATAATAATAATAATAATAATAATAATAATAATAAAACAGTCACAAACCCCTGAAGTCCAACATTCCAGCAGTTATAAATGGGGAGAATTGGTTTTATTACACATTATACCTTCTTCTAGAGTACTGGGGGCGTGTCCTCCTGGGGGCTGTGCTCTTAGCTCTCTGTATTAAACTTCTCAACAGCTCCTCCCCTATGGGAGGAGCTATGGAGCAGCTCATTGCAAAAAGCTTAGTGCACAGCAGTGTGAGGAATCTACAAGTCCTAGAATATATATTATTTTTCTCATATCCATAAGAGAGTCCTGCTTTAGGCTGTTCTCCAACCTCTGTGCGCTGTAGAGTAATACTGGTAGCAGGGGCTTCTGGTTGAATATTACAGCTATCACTTTCCAAATCCCTTGAGAAAAAATACCGCAGTACCGGATCTAACCACATGGTGTGCTGCACTTTTATTCTGACACATAACGTAGAAAAGACTGACACCTTGTGGTAGGAATATGTATTACAACACTTCACATTTTCTACTGATGCTCTTATTTTTTGCTATTTTTAAGCATATTTTATCGGTTCAATTTTCTCTAAGGACTCTGCTTTGTAGTTTCGACATATTTATGACGCTCCTTACTAACACTTGATGACATAAGATGCTATTTTGGACTATGAATGTGCCACACGCAGACAGATTTATCACTTACATCTCATCATAGACAAAGGTTATCGCAGACAGGTTTGTTAATCCTTGGACTAAAAATACAACCCCCCCCCCCTATCCCCCCCCCTCACCCCTCCCCCCACTCCTCCAGGCTCACATATTATATGTCACGGGCAGCTCTCAGACTGGGGATGACATTTGTCCACTGAAAATTGCTTAATATTATTGCTCTTTTCTTACCATAATAAAACATTTTGGCATATGTGAGCCGGGGGGATAAATTAGGGCCTCCGGCATCTGTCTGACTCTCTGCACTTGTTTAGTCAGGATGGAGATGGATAATTAAATGAAATCACTTGGAAAACGCGGATTGTGCACCACAATGCATACAAGGGGAGTGTGTATATATATATATATAAAGGATCGGTGTGTGTGTAAATATAAATATAAGATAGATTTGTGTATATATATATATATATATGTGAAGGCAGAGTGAATATATATATATATATACAGGCAGTCCCTGGTTTACATACAAGGTTCTATCGGTTTGTTCTTAAGTTGAGTTTGTATGTAAGTCGGAACTGTATATTTTATAATTGTAACTCTAGACAGAATTTTTTTGCTTCTATGACAATTGGATTTTAAAAATGTTGAATTGTCATAGGAAACAGGAATAACACTAAATCTTCATTACAGACGCCTGTGATAACTGTTACAGCTGATTATTGTAGCCTAGGACTAAAGTACAATAATAACCAACATCCAGAGGCCCGTTTGTAACTATGGGTCGTTTGTAAGTCGGGTTTTCTTAAGTAGGGGATTGCCTGTATATAAATATGAAGGATGGTGGTATATATATATATGGTGGTATGTATATATATGTGGTATATATATATAGGATAGATGTGTGGATGTATATAGGATAGGTGTGTATCTATTTCGGAACCGCATTAATCGCTATTCCGAAGATCGGAACATATATATATATATACGTATATATATATGTGAAGGCAGAGTGAATATATAGGATAGATGTGTGGATATATCCTCTATATAAAAAGACACATATGAGGTTTTTCTCACTGACATGAAATGAAAATAAACCTTTCCTGTTTTAGGTGAATTAGGATCCCCAAAATGATTTATTTTAGTCAAATGCCAGAAAAATGAGAGATCATTTTCATGCCTTTCTGTCAAAGTTTTAAAATTTCTAAAGTCTAAATCTGACATACAATTAGATTACTATGCCTTTAAATAATTTGGGATAGTCCACCGGTGATGTTTCATGTGTTATTGGAAACTGCTGAATCAATTAGAGACACACCTGTGGATGTGTTTGAAGGCACTCCTGAAACACACTGATTCTTTGTGTAACATCATGGGAAATTCTCAAGAAATCAGTCAAGATATCAGGAAGAGAATGCTGGACTTGCTCAAGTCAGGTTCATCCTTGTGTGCAATTTCCAGAAAGTGAAGGTTCCTTGTTTGTTTGTATACACAAGTACAAACAAGATGGGACTGTCCAGCCTGCAAACCACTAAGGAAGGAGACAGGTTCTGTGTCCCAGAGATGAACCTGCTTTGGTCCGAAATGTGCAAATCAAACGGAGAACAAGAGCCAAAGACCTTGTGCAAAGGCTGAGGCTGGTAAGAAGGATAAGTTATTAGTGACGAGTCCTGTATCCACATGGGCTGAAAGATTCTGCCAGGAAGAAGATATCACTCCAGAAGAAACTGAAAAAGACATATTAAAGGACATCTACCACCAGGATGAAGGATTGTAAACCAAGCACCTGACATATTGTACTGGTGTGTGCCCCCTCTGGCAGGATCCGCTTTCTTTACTTATGCCCTTGTTTTAAAGAAAAAAATATGCAAATGAACCTGAGGGGCTCCAGACTCCGTTAACACCTATGGAGCCTGGAGCCCCTCAGACTCATTTGCATAATTTTAAAGGGGCCTTAAAAAGAACTAGAATTGAACAGTTTGGCTTTAATGACCATTGTCATGTTTGGAGGATAAAGGGAGAAGTCTAAGAACATATTCACAACTGTGACACACGGGGACACCATCACTCAGGTAGCTTGTACCAGGTGAACAGACCTCTTGCACGCTGGGCAGGGCCAGCAAGGGGATGCCTGAAGAGGGGGAGGACGCAATAAAATGGAAGGTTCTTCCTGGGGCACTTCCAATCTACCCTGTGATGTAGGGATCCCAGGGTAGGTGGTAAAGGGGAGGCCCCTGATGTTAGCGGCAGCCCAGGATCACACATGGAGAAAAGATGTAGAACATCAAGCTAACAGTCTCTATTCCAAGACTCCAAAGACGGTAACAGGCAGAGGTCCTATCTGTCAGGTAACTGGTGGTCCTTTCACTGCTCTGTCAAGCTCTGTAGGTAGGCAGAGCCTCAGGCCTGATGTAGGGGAAGCAGCATCAGGCTTAGTGATCTCTCTATGTATTTATAAACTTCCCCTCTGGGAGGAGTTACAGGCATCCAACCAATCACTGAGCTTAGTGCAGAAAAGGATAACAATATTAGTTGGCCCCAAATGGGTCTTCCAGATGGACAATGACCCGAAGCTACTGCCAAACTTGTCTAATCGAGTGCCTAGGTTAAGTACCGCTAAATTTATTCTTTGACAATTTACTGCCTAACTTGTTACAGAGTGGCTGAAGGAGAAAAAGTCAATGTTTTGGAGTGTCCCTCACAAAGCCTCGATCTCAATTGTTTAGAAAATTTATTGGCAAAGCTTAAGAGACTGGAGCGAAACATCTTCTCCACCAAAGACCAAACAGTAGCCGGAAAGTGGCGTTGTCTGTACCTCTAGCAATACAGCTCAGCTGACATCAAATAATGAGGTGACTCTTCTCAACTGTCTCAGTCTACACAGAAAAGCTGGCCATTGTCCAGGGAGTAACAGTAGAACTGCACACAGACCTCATTGTGTTCAATATTACTCTCCTGCATTGTCTGTTCCTCCAACAATACAGCTCAGCTGACATCAATTAATGAGGTGACTCTTCTCAACTGTCTCAGTCTACACAGAAGAGCTGGCCATTGACCAAGACGTAACAGTAGAGCTGCACACTGACCTCTTTGTGTACAATGTTACTCTCCTGCACTGTCTGTGCCTCCAGCAATACAGCTCAGCTGACATCAAATAATGAGGTGACTCTTCTCAACTGTTTCAGTCTACACAGAAAAGCTGGCCATTGACCAGGGAGTAACAGGAGAGCTGCATACAGACCTCTTTGTGAATAGTGTTACTCTCTGGCATTGTCGATGCCTCCAGCAGTACAGCTCAGCTGACATCTCCTCACCCTCTAGTAGTAATGAGGTGCCTCTGCTGGTCTTTCTACACAGCAAAGCTGACCAATGACCAGGGAGTAGCAGGAGAGCTGCATACAGACCTCTTTGTGAATAGTCTTACTCTCCGGCATTGTCGATGCCTCCAGCAGTACAGCGCAGCTGACATCTGCTCACCCTCTAGTAGTAATGAGGTGACTCTGCTCATCTGTCTACACAGAAAGGCTGACCAATGACCAGGGAGTAGCAGGAGAGCTGCATACAGACCTGTTTGTGAGTAGTGTTATTCTCTGTGCATTGTTGATGCCTTCAGCAGTGCAGCTCAGCTGACATCTCCTCACCCTCTAGTAGTAATGAGGTGACTCTGCTCATCTTTCTACACAGTAAAGCTGACCAATGACCAGGGAGTAACAGGAGGGCTGCATCCAGACCTGTTTTTGAATAGTCTTACTCTCCGGCATTGTCGATGCCTTCAGCAGTAAAGCTCAGCTGACATCAAATAATGAGGTGACTTTTCTCAACTGTCCCAGTCTACACAGAAAAGATGGCCATTGACCAGGGAGTAGCAGGAGAGCTGCACACAGACCTGTTTGTGAATAGTCTTACTCTCCGCCATTGTTGATGCATCCAGCAGTACAGCTCAGCTGACATCTCCTCACCCTCTAGTAGTAATGAGGTGACTCTGCTCATCTGTCTATATGCTAAAGCTGACCTTGAGCTGCAGGACACAGAAACGTAAGCCTATTCTGGCTAGTTTGAGAACTGTAAGACTTTTAAGATTTTGTTTATTTGGATACCTGCATAATAACCACAAGTTTGTTACTTTAATAATCACCCCTGATACCAATGATCTTACACGTCTTTATGATTTTCTACCCAAAGATCTACTTATGTTTGATAGAAGTGCAGTATTAGAAGAGTTTTTGTAACAATGTATTCTGTTTGTAGGATACACAGAAATCTTCCCAATATGTAAACACGGTAATAATAGAGACGAGCCGACCCAACATTCAGGTTCGGCGCCCGGATGTGTTGCTGTGTCGTTGGTCGAACAGCCAATCTGGTAAATTGTCGCCCCTAGCAACTAGCCATGGCTAAGATTGGCCTGGAGGACACAAGTGACCAATCACAGCCATGGCTAGTTGCTATGGGAGACAATTTGCTGGATTAGCTGCCAATCTGATTCAGTCTGATTCAGACGGCCAAACCCAAAACCTAAATGGGAGAGTCAGATTCGCTCATCTCTTTATAAAGGGAACCTGTCACCAGGGACGTCATTTTCACTAAATACAGGTTACAGAAGTCCATCACACCTGCAGAGGAAATCTGCCTTTCTGCCTTCTCTAAGCATTTGCATTACAATATAATTGTATGTTATAACTTACCTTGCATCCTGACAGAATCCTCTATGTAGTCCCAGGGGTTGGGCTTTGGTTTGATGCATTTCAAAAAACAACATGTGACTTGTATGTGCTACTCACTCCTCAGCTTTCAGCCCCCACCTTTGTGCTCCTATATAGCTCATCCCTCCTGCTCCTTCACAGAGCTCACAGCCTGGTGAGCTGACATCAGTAGGGAAGGGAGGAGCTGTACAGGGGCACAAAGCTGAGGAGTCTGCAGCACAGACAAGTCACATGTTGTTTTTTGAAATGCATCCAAACCAGAGCCCAACCCCTGGGACTACACAGATGATTCTGTCAGGGTGCAAGGTAAGTTATAAAGCACAATTATATTGTAATGCAAATGCTTACAGAAGGCAGGAAGACAGATTTGCACTGCAGGTGTAATGGGCTTCTGTAACCTGTCTGTAGTAAAAATGAGGTCCCTGGTGACAGGTTCCCTCTAAGAACTAACCAGGAACTAACCCTCCCAGAAATAGCCACTATGTGAATATTTGCTTAAATTCCTCCCCTTGGCAGGACAGTGTGAGTATGGAGAGGCAGGAGGACGAGTTGGGTATGATGATGATGAGACCTTGGGGGTCTGGTTTCCCTTGTGGAGATACAGTCCTGGAAGCAATGATCCCTGGGAAAAATATGCAAATGCCTTGTTTCCCTTCCAGTAGTGAGAAACTGTAACTATTTGTATTCCACATGAAGCACATCCCTGATCTCTCTGCTGGTATTAAATATAAATGTGTATAATGAGGTGTCATTTACTTTGCTACTTCTATATCTCTCTATCATCTGCATACAGACTGCAGCCAGTGCTATGTATTGTCCCTGGGGAGATGTGTAATCAGATCTGTTAGTAGCAGCAGGACTGTGATATATTAATTTATTTTCCAGGATTATAGTTCCTCCAAGTGCACTGGGGGTGTGTCCTCACATCGATGGGCTCTGTGCTCCCTGCAGCCAGAGTTAAGCTAATGTCAATGGAGAGATTTGTAATCAGATGTTTGTGAATGTTCTTAGTAACAGCAGGACTGTGATTTAGGAATTCATATTGTAGAATTGTAACTAGGAGCATGTCCTCACACTGCTGTACTCTGTGCAGGCAGTGTTAGGTATTGTCCCTTGAGAGATATATAAACATACATTTGTGCATGTTGCTAGTAGAAGCAGGACTGTGAAAAGTGACGGCTGTCATATTCGAACTAAAGCATCCTACAGATTTTATTCTGCAGAGTGCAGTAGTTGGAGAACAGCTTGATGCAGTGAGCACAGAGCACAGCAGTGTGAGGACGCACCCCACAGAGAGGTGACAATCCTGCAGTATAAATCCATATATCACAGTCCTGCTGCCCCTAACAACATACACAAAGGTCTGATCACACATCTATCCAGAGACAATACATAACACTGGACGCACAGAGCACAGCAGTGTGAGGACGCACCCCACAGAGAGGTGACAATCCTGCAGTATAAATATATCCATCTATCACAGTCCTGCTGCCACTAACAACATACACAAAGTTCTGATTACACATCTCTCCATAGACAATACCTAACACTGGCCATAGGGAGCACAGAGCACAGTAGTGTGAGGACACACCCCCTCTGCACTCGAAGAAGCTACAATCCTGGAATATAAATCCATATATCACAGTCCTGCTGCTACTAACAACACACTAAGCTCTGATGACACATCTCTCCAGGGACCATATATAACACTGACTGCAGCCTGTATGATCACTGATCTCCTGATGGATTAATTTATGATTATTTGCATAACTATGTAACAATTTGCAGTAAATTTCCCGTAATCACCTCTGACCTGGGATGATCACCCCTTTCCAGTTATTGGATAGAATTTATAAATCACTAGAAAAATGTGGAAGAATTTTTCCTCGAACAGCGCCATGCCTGCCTACAGGTGGCTTGTGGTATTGCAGGTCCGCTCCCTTCATTGCTGTAATACCACATCTGACCTATGGACAGGGGTGGCGCTCTTTTTGTAACTAACACATTTATTAGTTCCTTATCTCCCTGATTATCAGTGGCCTCCCAATGACAGATATTCTCAGGCGATGGATTATGGGATGTCTGCTGCTGATTGTATATTACATTGTATTGATTCCTTGATGATCCTTTGTAACCAGATCTTGTCCCTGTCGATTTGTCTTGTAGACCCCAGCGACTCCAGGTGATGCCTTTATGAAATACCCCACCCAGCTGCACCCAGCCATTGCTCCCATGTTTGGACCCCTTTCTTTCAATCCCGTTGCTCTGCCATCAGGTGACAAAAGACCCTTGTCTATTTTTGGAATCACAGTGATATAGAATAGCGGGGGATGAGTCTAACTGCGGCTGTATGGGGATTGCGGACCCTCAGAGTGGGGGGCAAGGGGAGTCAAGGGGGGCTATGTCTCACTGCAGCCACATGGGGGATTGTGGACCCTTGATGGGAATATGAGTCCTTACAGTGGACACTGCAGGGGAAGGTCCTTGTGTCAGCAGAAGATGTTTGGTGAATTCTAGGACAAAGGTGCAGCACAAGAGGAAATGATATCAATGTGTCAAATCTCATCCATCTCCTATGATTTCATACGACAGTCCAGTCCAGGAGAGCCAAGTACTTCATGTATGAATAATTGGGTCCAGTTTTATCAAACTAATGGGTCAGAGTTCATGGGGTCACACTAGCGACAAAATATCAACCTACTGCTGCAGCAAGGAAAATCTGTGCTGCACCTTTAAGAAGAAGAAGAAATGGTGGAATCTCTTGTTACAAAGTTGCCTGTTCCAATGTTTTTGTTGCATTACTCATGTTCCTCTCTAATTTAAAGCATTTCATAATACGAGAGATTGTATAACCGCATCTGCCCCTTTAAATTAAAGGGAACCTGTCACTAAAATAGCAACATGGCTTACTTCAGCTTAAGAGGTGGAGCAAGGTGCATTGAGCAGTCCAATCCTTGGAAAGTTGCTTGTTATAAAACTTAAAGGGGTTGGCTATTATAGTTATTCAATATCACATCTGTGGTGATCTGACGCTCAGGACTCCCCCACTTAGTTTTTTCTGGCTATCATGGACCATGGAGCTGAAGGAACAGCTCCTCTCTATGTGTAGTGGCCAAGTGAAGTAACTGCAGCTCAGTTTCCATCAAATGGTGGTCCTGAGTGTTGGATAATTTTGACCTATCTTACCCACTAAGCTGGAAAATCCCTTTAAGAATAAAACAATGGCTGCATATGGGGCACTGCATATGACTATGCGGGGGGTTTAGCTTTTTCACAGCTGGTGACAGGTTCCCTTTAAAGGGTAGATGGAAGGTGAACATATCATGCAAACAATGCCCTGTGTGACAAAGGAATCTGAATGATATTCGGGTACCAGGACATTCCAGAGGTTCTGCACCCCCAATAATATAGATGGCTGCAGACAGGTTGAGCGCTTGGCACATGTAAGGGGCGAGTTCCCTTTAAGAGGGGCCCTGTGTTGCTGTTTGTTTTCTTGTTACATTGTATCATGTGATGTTATCAGAAGGATTCTAGGAATAATTAGAGGAAGACAAGGAGACCTGACATCCAGGACACAGAAGTAAATCATCCCTGGGGGTCCCTGGGGTCCGCACACATTACCAGGGAAAGAGGAAAATCTATGTCTAACCTTTCTGTAGACGCTTCAGCATCGATCCCGAACCTGGAAATAATCGGATTTGTATAAACAAATGGGATAATGTTATAACCTGAACCCTGGGTGAGAACAGGGTTCAAATCATCTCAGTGATAGTAAGGGAGGGGGCAAGTAACCAGGGAGCGATGGGGTCCTGGGTGTTGAGGTCCCTCCTGATATTAGTAGGCACTTAAGAGGGTGCATTTTATTCTCTTGGGTCCCATTACAAATCTAAGTTCAGGCCCCCACTATGATGGATGACTTACATGGTCTCCACGTACGGAGAAAAGCTTCCTTATTGCACCTGGGTCCTGCTGCAAGAGCACCTAGTGCACCCCCTTCATTCTACCTCGTTGGTAAAGGACAAGTCTGACCCAAAGTCCATTATATCACATTACAACAATCCCTCAGCTTTGTAAACAACATTATGGGGCAGATTTACTTACCCGGTCCATCCGCGATCCAGCGGCACGTTCTCTGCGGTGGATTTAAGTCCGGCCGGGATTTATTAAGTTCAAGCTCCGCAACACTTATTTTTTTTTTAAATGCGGAGGTTTTTCCAAATCCGTCGGGTTTTTGTTCGGCCACACCCCCCCATTTCCATCGCGTGCATGCCAGCGCCGATGCGCCACAATCCAATCGCGTGCGCCAAAATCCCAGGGCAATACAGGGAAAATCGGCGCAAATCGGAAATAATGGGGCACATTTACTTACCCGGTCCAGTCGCGATCCAGCAGCGGGTTCTCCGGCACTGATTCAGGTTCTGCTGGGATTCACTAAGGTCCGTGCGCCGATATTCACCAGGTGTCGCTGCTGCGCCGAGGTCTGCCGGAGTTCACCTGCTTTTTTTCTGGTGTATGTGAGTGCTTGATCTTGCGACACAAATGGCTTTTTAAATTCCGCGGTTTTTCCGAATCCTTCGGGTTGGCCGGTGGCCACGCCCCCGATTTCTGTCGCGTGAAAGTCGGCGCGATTGCGCCAAAAATCTATCGCGTGCACCACAATCCCGTGAAATACAGCGCAAAGCGGAAATATTCGGGAAACACCTGACGGATTCGCGGCTGCGGACCCTTAGTAAATGTGCCCCATTCAGTTAAAACGTCGGGAAAACGCGAATCGGACCCTTAGTAAATGACCCCCTATATCTCAGCCAAGAATGTTCCAAATCCCTGATAGTAGACTGACATCTTGGGGAGCAATTAAAACATTAAAGTTCTATTTTTATATGTTTATCCTATTGAATAGTGGGTGCGGTTATCCTGTAACAATGTTGCAAATGTATCGAATGTAACTTTTCAAATTATCCAGTCTGTAGGAGCAGTGCAACAAATTTTGAAACATCTCAGGTCAAAAGAGTTTGTTTACAAAATACACAAAATATATGATGTGCAATCTTGATAAATATGGTGATGATTCCGATCATTCACAGGGGAGGGGTAAGGGGAGTTTGTGACCCTTCAGCAGACACAATGAGCAGATTACATGGTGCATGGGGAGGGGTAAGGGTAGAGTGTGACCCTTTAGTAGAAACAACAAGCAGGTAACACAGTGCATAGGGAGGGGGAAGTGGTGTGTGTGACTCTTCAGCAGACACAGGGAGCAGATTACATAGTGTGTGGGAAGGGGTAAGTGAGTGTATGACCCTTCAGCAGACAACACAAGCAAATTACATGGCACAAGAGAGGGGTTAGGGAGTGTGTGACCCTTCAGCAGACACAAGAAGCAGATAACATAGTGGATGGGGAGGGGTAACAGAGTGTGTCACCCTTTAGCAGACACAAGGAGCAGATTACATGGTGCAAGAGAGGGGTAAGGGGAGTGTGTGACCCTTCAGCAGACACAAGGAGCAGATTACATTGTGCATGGGGAGGGGTAAGGGGAGTGTGTGACCCTTCAGCAGACACAAGGAGCAAATAGTATGGTGGATGGGAAGGGGTTACGGAGTGTATGACCCTTCAGCAGACACAACAAGCAGATTACATGGTGCAGGGGACATAGTTTCTCGCTCTGTAGTACCACATCCATGGATTATGAACACAGGGAGCCCTTGCTACAGAAGCCCCTGAATCCTCCGCATCAGACGGAACAATTAGCTGCGGTCACTCACTAGAAGGGATGGTGTTTACTTAATTCTAAGCCCCGCAGCAGGTCGACCAGAAGTTTATTCATAATTGAAGACTTTCTGCTCATCTGCTGCAGCTTGAAAAAGCGAGAACGTAAAAACCTGAATCCAAGGATGGAGCCACAGCGTCACCTAGTGGTCATAAGTAGAATGGCGAAATATCCTGCAATCTCACATCCACCAGGATTACACATTGTAGCCTACAAGGAGCTGCTGACACCCAAGGTGCGAGCACCCACATCAGCGCTGCGAATAGACCCTGGAGGAGATGAGAGGCTTCTCCGTGCGTCTCCCACCTGGTTATTTCGGTTTCGAAGATTTGGCTGCTCCTATAAATCCTGTGTGTATCGTCATCTGTGCAAAAACAGAGCCAACAAAGCAATAAATAATGCCGCCATAGTGTGCACCAGCCATATGATGCATAAATAATGCCGCCATAGTGGGCACCAGCCATATGATGCATAAATAATGCCGCCATAGTGTGCACCAGCCATATGATGCAGAAATAATGCCGCCATAGTGTGCACGAGCCATATGATGCATAAATAATGCCGCTATATACTATGATACCTCCAGTGGCTTTATAATACTGCCATATAGTAACATCACATATAATACTACTATTCAGTACCCAAATAACAATGCCATGAAACTCGCTACCCCAGATGCCCTCACTACAAGTCCCAGCATTCTCTATGTCCACCCTCAATAGAAACATCAATTTTCGGAAATCCTCCTAATAAGGGGAGACACAGATTCCTGGAAGCTGCGAGGATATAATATATGCGCAGTGTCCATGAGCGGCACATTACAGCAAGATGGATGATGTCAGCTTTAAATTAACCCCTAACACCCTGCAGAGGCCCCCGGTAAATGAGTCCCCTAACCTCCCCAGCGGAGCGGAGCTCGGCCTCGCGGGAAAGGGAAGGTTTAATGTCAAGATTTACAAGACATGATTAATTCACACCTCGCTGATAGAGAGGAGACTGGCTGCAATCTAGAGCAAGGGGAGCAGCGCCGCGACCCCGAAAATCACTCTCTGGAAAATTGAAATTTGTCAACTTTTATGTTTCTCCCTAATGAGTCGGACTGAAGCCATAATGTATGAACAAGGGAGGGCAGTGTTACATCAGGGCGACCCCCACTGCATATATTAACCCCCCCTCCCCCCCCCCCCCCCCCCCCCCCCCCCCCCCCCCCCCCCCCCGGGGGTACATCAAGCTCTGAAATTAGTGATCAGCTAATACATTTTTCAATACCTCTGCTACATGTGCTTAAAGGGATCTGGATCTGTCAGCAGGTGTAGCCATACAGACTGCAGCCAGTGTTACCTATTGTCCCTGGAGAGATGTGTTATCAGACCTTTGTGTGTTGTTAGTAGTAGCAACAGGACTGGATTTATATTCCAGGATTGTAGCTTCTCCGAGTGCACTGGAGGTGTAACCTGACACTGCTGTGCTCTGTGTCCTCTGCAGCCAGTGTTATGTATTGTCCCTGGGCAGATGTGTAAGCAGACCTTTGTGTATGTAGCTAGTAGCACCAGGACTGTGATATATGGATTTGTATTCCAGGATTGTAGCTTCTCCGAGTGCACTGGGGGTATGTCCTCACACTGCTGTGCTCTGTGCTCTCTGCAGCCAGTGTTAGGTATTGTCCCTGGAGAGATGTGTAATCAGACCTTTGTGTTATATGGACTGTGTTATATGAAATTATATTCCAGGATTGTAGCTTAACACTGCTGTCTTCTGTGCTCTCAACGGCCAGAGTCAGTTATTATCCCTGGAGAGATGTTTGATCAGACTAGCAGCAGGACTGTGATATATGGATTTATATTCCAGGATTGTAGCTTCTCCGAGTGCACAGGGGGCGTGTCCTCACAGTCCCAGTGCACATGAAATTAATTGTTTCTCCTTGAGGCATTTGTTGATTTGTCGTTATGGCTGTACGTTACCTGTGTGTAAATCTTAGAGCTATTAGCTGGGTCCTCCCAGCAATGTTCTGCATTTCCCACAACATGGAGGGAACAACAAAGTTATTGGTGATTTATTTTCTCCTTAATTATCAAAAAAAATTGCTCAGTCTCAGGGGGATTTATAACGTGACCCCAGAGATCCATTGCTCTATTATGACTGTAATACTCAGTTTGGCTGTAGATAAAGTCTGTGGTTCGGCTTGCAGTGATGCATCTATCACAGTCTTCTTTCTGTAGTGCTGTTTATGGCCTGTGGGGGCGCTCTAGATAAAGTCTACATCTCTCGCAGCAGTGATATATATCTAGTGCAGACTTCTTTCCTCATCTGTAGTTCTCCTTTTTTCCTGCAGGGGCGCTGTAGATAAAGTCTATGACCCTCCTGCTATGTCTAGCCCAGTCTTCTTCTGTAGTACTCAGTTTGGTCTTTTGGGGCGCTGTAGATAAAGTCCATGGTTCTTCTGACAGTGTTAGATGTCTAGCTCAGTCTTCTTCGGTAGTACTCAGTTTGACCTGTGGGGGTGCACAAGTCCACGATCCTACTGATAGTGTTTTATGTCTAGCCCAGTCTTCTTCTGTAGTACTCAGTTTGGTCTATTGGGGCGCTGTAGATAATGTTAACAGACGTAGGAAAAAAGGATTCCGTGTCCAGCTTCATCCAAGATAATCCACACTTTTATTAGGGCATAATTGTTAAACCAGAGTGTTACATGGCCAACATGTTCAAGCGGCAGACCGCTCTAATCATGGCTTAAAAGCCATGATTAAGAGCGGTCTGCCCGCTTGAAACATGTTATGCCCTAATAAAAGTGTGGATTATCTTGGATGAAGCTGGACACGGAATCCTTTTTTCCTACGTCTGTTAACCTGTTGCAGCCCTTGCAGTGGGGCAGTCCGTGCTTCATTGGATTCTCCTGTTTGGCGTGAGGTGAGCTGGACTCTTTCAACTTTGCTGTAGATAATGTCCATGACCCTCCTGCTATGTCTAGTCCAGTCTTCTTCTGTAGTACTCAGTTGGGTCTTATGGGGGCGCTGTTGATAAAGTCCATGGTTCTCTTGGCAGTGTTACATGTCTAGCCCAGTCTTCTTCTGTAGTACTCAGTTTGGTCTTTTGGGGCGCTGTAGATAAAGTCCATGACCCTCCTGCTGTGTCTAGCCCAGTCTTCTTCTGTAGTACTCAGTTGGGTCTTTTGGGGCGCTGTAGATAAAGTCCATGGTTCTCTTGGCAGTGTTACTTGTCTAGCTCAGTCTTCTTCTGTAGTACTCAGTTTGGTCTTTAGGGGCGCTGTAGATAAAGTCCATGGTTCTTCTGGCAGTGAGTCTTTTTATCTCTTCATCTCATTGTGTTCTCTTCTGATTTCTTCCAGGCTACGTTGCGATGGGAGCGGTCCAGCCTTCATTCTGGGGACAACAACCACTGATCCAACCACAGATGGTCCTTGGTGGCCAGTCTCCAGTTGCTCAGGTCATGCAGGGAAGCCAAACGATAGCATGGGCTCAGCCGGGCCTCTACCCACCTACTCAGCAACAGCCATGGCCAACCCTTCCGGGCCAGTTCCCACCTACTGCCTTCATGCCAACACAAACTGTATTGCCTTTCCAAGCAGCCATGTTCCAAGGTTCTACCACCCCGGTAGCCGCTGTCCCACCCACCAGTGACTCATTGCGATCCGGTCCTCTAGAGCCCGGCCAGAAAGTAACCAAGGAGATGTTTAGGGATTTTCCGATGGTAAACCCCCCTCCGGTGCCATCGCGGCAGCCCGATCAGCCGTCCCTCTCGTGTACCTCAGATGCCTTCTCAAGCTACTTCGACAAAGTTGGGTTGGCTCAGGATACAGACGACTGTGACGACTTTGATATTTCACAATTAAACTTGACGCCTATGACTTCCACTTCACCGTCTACTAATTCACGTAAGTACCAGACCCCAGGAGCCGACATCTCAACATCAGGAACCTCAACTGGTCAGACAAGACCAATCTAGGTGACAACCATTGTGGACGCTGAACTAGTGGTCATATTGGTTGTCACCCAGTCTTCTTATAGAGAGGACCCAAGAAATATCTGGAAACAACTGTGGGCTTTGTCCAGGGCTCACATTGTATACACTTTCTATATACTTGTACTTACTCTTACAAGGAACATCCCATAGAAAGTCCTTAAAGGACATCTACCACCAGGATGAAGGATTGTAAACCAAGCACACTGATATACTTGTGTGTGCCCCCTCTGCCAGGATCTGCTCTTCTTTAAGCTTTATATGCCCTTGTTTTTAAGAAAAAAAGGATTTAAAAATTATGCAAATAAGCCCGAGAGGCTCCAGGCTCCATTAACACCTATGAAGCCCAGAGCCTCTAAGGCTCATTTACATAATTTTAATTGTAAAAACCAGGGCATAAGAAGCAATAAGTAGAGCAGATCCTTCCAGGGAGGGGGGGCACACAGCAGAATGAATGTGTGCTTGGTTTACAATCCTTCATCCTGGTGGCAGATTTCTTTTAAAGGAATTGTCTATTTTTATGTAAGCAAAGCAAATAAACTTATTATGGAAAATACTGCAGATTTTAATATACTTTGTGCATCAGTGTATTGAATCCTCCTCATCTCTGATTGCTGCAAGTAAAACAAAAGTTGTTTAATCATTCCTCACACTGCTGTGCTCTTATCTCTCTGCATGAGCTTCCCCAGAGCATTTTTCCTCTGTGCTGAGTAAAAGCTGTAACCGGCATCTGGTTGGATACGGCAACTGTCACTCACAGCAGAGCGAAGGGGCTCTGGTTCAGTTCTTGTCAGAGAACTAAGAGCTCAGCAGTGTAAGGACACGCCCCTGGTGCAATAAGAAAAGCTACAATCCTGGAATATAAATGAATTTTTTGCAGCCACACACAAGGGAATGATTTAACATCTCTGTAATGAACCGAAAACATGAGCATGTTCATCTCACAGGTGCAGAGCTTGTTACATTGTATCAGGGCTCTCTGTGAAGAGTCATCAGCAAGCAGAGATCTTGAAAATGTTTTAAGAAATGCAAAAAGTTTCTTAAAAAGTTTTAAAAACTTTGATTCCTCATCTACAAAGCAGCCTTCAACAATAACAATCGTGCGGGCGCCATCTACTTTCGCCCTCTACACAATTGGGTGTTTCACAGCAATTTGTGTTTCTTATGCAAAAATCTCACAATATTCTGTAAGTGACCACTGCAACATTGTTGCAATATGCAAAGTCTGGTGAAATTTGCAGCAATTTTACATGCAGATCACAGAGTAATTTTCAGCTGGGTCACATCCACATCCATTTTTTGGGTTCTGCCCCTGTAAGGCCGTTAGCTTTTTGAACCTGTTTTTGGGCCTTTTTTAAGCAGTCCGTTAAAAAAATGCATCCGTTTTTTTCCGTTTTTGTCAATTTTTTCACAATTATGATTATGATAATCATAGTTTTTTGAAAACGCATCCGTTTTTTTTTTAAAAATACATCCCTTTTTTCCGTTTTTTTCAGTTTTTCCCCAATTTTGATTATGTTAATCGGGAAAAATGGTCAAAAACGGGAAAACGGATGCGTTTATTAACGGCCCCAAAAACGGGTTCAAAACGTCACGTGTTCCACCGGCCTTACCTCTATTCAGGTGTGGACACGCCCATAGCGCAGAGAAAAAGGCAAAGCTCGATTTTATTTTATTTATTTTTGAAACATAAATCACATAAAGACAAATATTTATAAAACTTTTTGAGATACTGAGCAATTTTTTAATATTTTTTTGGTATTTTTTGACAGTCAGCATTTTGCCTCCTTCTTGAGCGGATTGTCACCACATGACAAATCTCTTCATTTGGCGTCTTGTGAATCCGTCGCCTCTCCCCCCGTGCGCCGGCGCCGCGACTTGTCGCGTCCTTTTTCATTAGACAGGACATTAATGACAGCGATATTTGCCTTGATATAAAAATTCATCACCGACACCCGGGCCGGATCGTGCCGCACTTGTATATGTAGAACGGCGCCAAATAAAAGCCGACGTCTTTCTCCACGGCCAAATCCGGCTCCATGATGGATGCATTTGTTTCTGTGTGAAAAATGCATCTCAACAGGTTTAGACAGAAAACAGGCGGCGGAGGAAAATTATTAGTTTCGAACCAGTGACTCCAAAAAGAATTTGATGGAGTCTGTTTAACGTCTGGCAGGCGAATCCGTAATCTAAAATGAAGGATGGGATTCATAACCGACCGTGTTCTTTATCTATCCTCTAACAAATGATCCCTTCATCTCCACCTAGGCATGTCCTCCAGAGCTGCGCTCCTTCTCAATGTCATTTTAATGCTCTCCCTAAAAAACTTGTTCTCTTCCGTTTCCATGAAGATCCGGCACGTCTTGTACAATGTATCCTAACCCTCTCCAATGTCATGTCTGCTGCAGCCCCGACTCCCGCCCCGAGGCAGAGCTCCCCATCAAAGTCCTCGGCGTCTCACACCAGTGATCCCAGCGCAGACGACATCTTTGAAGAAGGTTTTGAAAGTCCCAGTAAAACTGTAGAAGACGTCGTAAGTTGTTCTTATAAATTCATATCCCAAATGTCGCCCCCTGACGAGAGAGAAAAACTCTTCCCCCGGTAGATGAAGCGGGAAGGAGGGGAAGCGGGAAGGAGGGGAAGCGGGAAGGAGGGGAAGCGGGGAGGAGGGGAAGCGGGGAGGAGGGGGAGGAGGGGAAGCGGGAAGGGGGGGAAGCGGGAAGGAGGGGAAGCGGGGAGGAGGGGAAGCGGGGAGGAGGGGAAGCGGGAAGGGGGGCTGCAGGTTCTTTGTGTGATGCCCCGAAATGCGTAGAGATTGGTTTGATCTTGTGTCCTGGAAAGACCCAGGAAACCAAAAAAGAGGTCACTGGAAATGAGGCGAGAAGAGCTTTCCAAAATCTTATCACAAAGTTATATGGATTTGACCATGCAGACTGCAGCCAGTGTATTGTCACAGTCCTGCAGCTACTAACACAAAGGTCTGATTACACATCTCTCCAGGGACAATACCTAACACTGGTTGCAGAGAGAAAAGCAGTGTGAGGATTTACCCCTAAGGCACTTGAACAGTCAGTAATCCTGTCCATATTTACAGTCCTGCTGCTACTAACAGCATACACAAAGGTCTGATTACACATCTCTCCAGGGACAATACATAACACTGGCTGCAGAGAGCACAGAGCACAGCAGTGTGAGGTCTGATTACACATCTCTCCAGGGATAATGCAAAACTGGTGCAGGAGCACAGCAGTGTGAGTTCTGATTACACATCTCTCCAGGGACACTACATAACACTGGCTGCAGAGAACACAGAGCACAGCAGTGTGAGTTCTGATTACACATCTCTCCAGGGACACTACATAACACTGGCTACAGAGAGCACAGCAGTGTGAGGTCTGATTACACATCTCTCCAGGGACAATACATAACACTGGCTACAGAGAGCACAGAGCACAGCAGTGTGAGTTCTGATTACACATCTCTCCAGGGACACTACATAACACTGGCTGCAGAGAGCACAGATCACAGCAGTGTGAGGTCTGATTACACATCTCTCCAGGGACAATACATAACACTGGCTACAGAGAGCACAGAGCACAGCAGTGTGAGGTCTGATTACACATCTCTCCAGGGACAATACATAACACTGGCTGCAGAGAGACAGACTAACAGCAGCGTGTGAGGTCTGATTACACATCTCTCCAGGGACAATACATAACACTGGCTACAGAGAGCACAGAGCACAGCAGTGTGAGGTCTGATTACACATCTCTCCAGGGACAATACATAACACAGGCTGCAGAGAGCACAGAGCACAGCAGTGTGAGGTCTGATTACACATCTCTCCAGGGAACAATACATCACCACTGGCTGCAGAGAGCACAGAGCACAGCAGTGTGAGTTCTGATTACACATCTCTCCAGGGATGATACATAACACTGGCTGCAGTCTCTGGGGTTGCACCTGCTGACAAGTTTTTGTAAGTTGTTTCTGCAGCTTCCTTAACATGCGGTGGTACAGCTACATGTCAGCCATAGTACAATTGTCATCCTTGGGGAACATTCCCACATCTGACCTTTACTGGAATCTAATATTTGCCTACAGATCACAGTGACCCTTTACCTCTGCTAATGGGCTCCAGCTCTTTCCAGACTTTATTATAAATAACCATTAATATTATCTACAACTTTCATCATTCCATTACAATGGCATGCTGGGAGTTGTAGTTCACAACCATCTGGAGAGCTGCAGCCTAGAGATCATTGCTTTGTTCTCAGCTGAAGTCCTGGTACCAGTGGGATTGATTATAAAAATTTAGTTAAAACATCACCAGGAATGTGATTTATAGCTGGTGACAGGTTCCAGTAACTTATGCTGTGCTGATTTTAAAAAATGCCTTTGTCAGCATTAGGAATCATTTCAGTACTTTATAAAAGTTCAATTCACATTACCTGCTCCCTGCCAGCAGTGTGTGGTGAGTCCTGTATGAAGGGGCAGCTGCAGTCTTTGTGTCTCCTCATTCTCTCCTCCACACCATCCCCCTCCCACCCCTGCCTGCTCAATGCTCCTGACATGGTGGGGGGGAGGGAGCTGGATGATTGTGAAGGAGAGGGGATGGACACAAGCACACACAGGCTACAGCAGCCCCTGGGACTCACCACACACTGCTGGCAGGGAGCCAGGTAATGTGAAATAAACTTTTATAAATTACTTTGCACTGAATAGAACATGCAAAGTGCTTGCACATGTATTTATGGAGCAGTTTTGTGTTGCAGCTGCTCTGTGTCCGCCCCAAAGGGGCGTTCCGGTTCGGATTCGGTTACATTAATGCCGGAGGTACAGACATTAATTGTGGTGCATGCCCGTTAAACTCCCTGCACCAGAAGAAAACTGTGCGTTTGGCGTGCAGGGTGCGCCAGTCTTTAATAATCCGGCACACTCTGCACATTAGTGAGGTGCGGGCACCTGGTACCTCACTAATGATGAATCTGGGCTGATGTGAGGTGACACCTACAATGGCGCTGCTATAGATGACACCAGGTCCCTCGCTTTGTGATGCTGCTTACGCTTTATCTTCTTTCTCTACTAAACTTTGCCTCTTTTTTGTCTTCTTCTGTACAATCCTGTCCTCGTCTTCTTGTCTCGTAGCCGGAAGCCTCTCAGGCGTCCACCTCTGCGGATGTAGAGGAGCCCAGTGGGGACTCTATAAGCCCACAGGTCGGGAGCTAGAGAGCACAGGCCGGGGTAGGTATCTGTCCTTCCTGCTCTTCCTGCTGTTTGTTGCATTGTTCTGTTACTTTGTATCAGTCTCATAACCTCTGCACTCGTTCCGCTGTGGCGCCTCTGTCAGAGGGAATATCTGATTGTTAGATACATTGTAGCTTTGTGTGTAGACAGTTACTAATCATCTCTCTGGGGGTGAATGGGTTAACCAGCAAGATCCAGTGAGTTTAGTATAAAGGAGGTTATTAATGTCATCAAGTCCAGAGAGATCATCAGATTCCTGAGCCGTGTCTGACTCAATTATAGTAATCCTAGAAATAATAATAATAATAATAATAATAATAATAATAATATTTATTATTATATTTTTATTTTTGATATTTTTTATTTATTTTATTAGATGATTATTATATATTTTAGTACATTTTACAACTACTATGTATTATACTATGTAGTAGATATTATTATTATTATTATTTAAGTTTATTTACCTATTTATTTGTCATTGTAATTTCCTTGATTTGTTACCTTGCAGGTGTCTTGGAGATTAATATTGGAAAAACTCCCCAGTCATGGCATTATTATTATTATTATTTTATTATTAATTTTATTTTATATTATTTAAAAAAATTATGATTATTATATATATTTATTATGTAGTGATTTAGTTATAGTTATTTCCATATTTATTTATCATTGTAATTGCCATGATTAATACATTGCTGGTGTCAAGGAGGTTAATATTGGAATAATCCATCAGTCATGGCGTTAAATTAGATACAATGGGGCAGATTTACTTACCCGGTCCATTCGCGATCCAGCGGCGCGTTCTGTGCGCTGGATTCGGGTCTTCCGGTGATTCACTAAGGCAGTTCCTCTGACGTCCACCAGATGTCGCTGCTGCGCTGAAGTCCGCCTAGGCCCGTCGGAATGCACGAGCCTATACCTGGTGAAAGTAAGTGCGTGTCCCGCGACACAATTTTTTAAAAAAATGCGGCGGTTTTTCCGAATCCGTCGGGTCTTTGTTCGGCCACGCCCTCCGATTTCCGTCACGTGCACCAAAATCCCGGGGCAATACAGGGAAAATCGGCGCAAATCGGAAATATTCAGGTAACACGTCGGGAAAACGCGAATCGGGCCCTTAGTAAATGACCCCCATTGTATTCCTGAGCGCTGTTTGGTTTACTCATAGCATAACTACAACTACTAATAATTATAATAATATAATCTCTGGTGATTAGTGGGTCAATTAGTTCCATCTTCGGAGGACAGGGGAGAAATCTGAATATCTCTGACTTCCATGCACACATCATCCGGATATTTGTGTCTGGCGCTTGTGTCGCTAATATTCTTTCCCTCCGGCAGGTCAGAACAGAAGATCCAATCTACGCTCAGATCCGAAGACCTATGAATTAGAGTTACTAAGCTTGTAGCGCTCCAAGACTTGACTGAACACCCGGTGGCTGCGGCGCCTCTTACAACTCACCATAACAAAGGGTTTGACCGGCGTCTTGGAAGAAGAATAAAAAACCTCTGGTGAACGGAGCGGAAGAAGGAAACCGCCGGCTCTAACAACATTAACCCGGAGGCTTTGCAAGGAACGTTGGTTCTAGAACTTGGACCATTTAGCAGAATTTTTTCTTTGTTCTTTTTTTTTTTTTAAGGACGACGTGTTTAATATTTTACTACTCTTTCAAAAAATTTTTTTTTCTTTTTTTTATAATGAAAAAACTCAATGTAGCAAAAAGTTGCAATGACTGAAGAGACTGAAGTTTACACGGTTCTTAGGAAAGTAAAAATCCAATCGTCCTTCACCGGAAGAAAGTTTTCTTTATTTCACAAGAAGTTGCTAGAAGAGACACTTTTTTTTTTTGTTTTTTTGGAGGGCTGAGGGTTGGGTTGGGGGAGGGGTCACACTTTATGAACACTCGGTACTATAAGATTTTATAAGACGCCTCGTGGAATGACGGCCGGAGGCTGCGCCGCTCCAATCACCGTATGGAGTAGCAGACGATATCATGACCAGATTGTTATAAAAAAAAAAAAAATAAAACTTTAAAAACTTTCTCGTGAAGGAGTTGGGAGGTATTTTTCCTCCGCACTTAAACCTTGCTGCTGTTCGGCTATGCAGACAAGATTCTTCTACTCGTGCCATTTTTTGCAAAAAAAAATAAAAAAAAAAATCGAAATTTAAAAAAAATTTCAAAAAAAAAAACTTTATTCCTTTCCATCAACTCTGGAATAATTTCCAAATCTGGATTTGGATTTAAAAAAAAAAAAAAAAATCAGACTTTGTTCTGGAACATTTGGAGGCTGAATTTATTATATAAAAAAAAGAGAGAAAAAAAAGAAAAAAAATTCTGTGAATAAACAACTCATCTCTGTCTCTTTTTGTACATTTTGGGGAGGGGGGGGGATGATTTTTATTTTATAACTGTGACATGAAATGGGGGAGGGGGGAAAGGCTTTAAGTAATATGTTTAAAAAAAAAATCACAGGTTTTGTAAATAGAGGAATTTTTGTTTCATTTTTAATGATTTTTTATTTGCCTCGTGCACACGTTCTGTTACATTGTAGCAGGAAGTGTCACGCACACAGGGTTCAGATCACAGAATTCTGAGGAATTATCCTGTCACAATCTAATAAACTGAATGGGGACTTGTTGTACGACCATTTCTGTTTTATTAGGAGAAGCAGAATCACCTCGGAGACTCCGGAGCGAAAGAACCCGGATGCTAAAATAATTCCGGCCTTGATGGGAAAAGAGATTCCTCGCCTCCCGCTATCCGTCATTATCCGACTAAAGATGAAGAATCAGCAGAAGACTCCGGCGCTCAGTTATTATCAACATCAAAGAGGAATTTATTTCTTATGGATTTTTTAAAAATGTATCATTTGGAATAAATAAAAATACAAACACAGGAGAGCATTGAACACCATGGGGCTCATTTACTTACCCGGTCCTGTCGCGATCCGGCGGCGCGTTCTTCGATGAGGTTTCGGGTCTTCCGGCGATTCACTAAGGTCGTGCACCCGATGTCCACTAGGTGTCGCTGCTGCGCTGAGGTCCGCCGGAGTTCACCATCCTCTTCCTGGTGCATGTAAGTGCGTGTCAAGCGACACATTTTTTTTTTTTTTTAAATACCACATTTTTTCAGACGGCAAAGCCGTGGCATGCAACCGGGCGCGGATGCGACACAATCCGATCGCGTGCGCTAATTCGACGCAAACCCGTAATTTTCGGGAAACCCGTTGAAAATGAGCGATACGGGCCCTTAGTAAATGAGCCTCCATGTGTAGTAAATGTAACCCCCAGAAATTCTTTAAATGGGGGTCCTGTTCTCACTAATGGGTGGAGAGGTAGCACACATGCTCCATTCAATGGTAGAGTAACAGAAATTACTGAGCACCGTGCTGCAGTAATCTCCTGCACTCCCATTCACTGCCTATGAAGGTGCAGGAGATACCGGAGCACTGTGCTCAGCAATTTCTGTTACTCTACCATTGAATAGAGCATGTGTGCTGCCTCTCCTCCACCCATTAATAAGGACAGGACCCCCATTCACCAGATATTGGGAGGTCCTGTTCTTATGATCATTTTAGTAGGAAGGAGGCCATGAATAATAAACATAAGAAGATACCACAGTCACAGGGCCTGCATCTATGAGTAATGTCCCTGGTTTATTATCATTGATGGTACATATTCTTTAACTGAATGAGACCTGATCTGCAGTAACCTGGTTTGACCACTACTCTGAGAACGGCGCTGCGTCTGTTTCCTGTTCCGTTGTAAGAGAACAGCAGATCTGTGATGGAGCCTTGATACTAAGGTCTCCATATTGTATTGATAATATCAGTATTTTTAGCCTCCTTTAATATCACAGTCATGGAGACTTATCAGCCTTACACACAATCACTACAGGATTTCTCCTCATAATAAACCTAAATATTAACTAATTTATTTAATACGGATTGAAGAGACTCTGACAATTCTCCGTTCAGCTTCCAGAGTCTTAGAGGAAAAGCTTCTAAAAAGTGGTAAATATTTTATCATTTTACATTTTCTCTCGCAATTAGTTTCTGTGAGTTTGTATTTGTTATTATGTAGCTGCCGGGAGCCGGTAACCATGGAAACCAGTGTAAAGCATCAATAAACTCAACAATTTCATTGTATTACAATATTTTAACCAAAACTGAAGGAAATTAATAAGGATAACGTCTAAAGGAGGGAA